>WEKX01009365.1:86851-97897 GCA_013390025.1 Pitta sordida | reverse complement strand
TGATCTCCCTGGTACCCCTCTCATTGTGAACTTCTGAGGAAAGGCTGTGTGCTTCAGTGTTCTGCTTTGAGAACAAGCAAGCTTCTTTCTCTTCTGTTACAAAGATCTTAGGCTGATTGTGTAACACAGTAATAAATACTGCATTAAAATAATTGGCAAAGCAATGCCATAAATAATGCATTTCTCCCAAGAGTTTAGGTGAAAATCTAATTCAACCCCTGCACACACTACAACATTGCCTAAAATTGGTCACACAGCTTTTGTTCCTCATCTGCGCTTCTTTTCTGGCCTGGCTTTGATGCAGTGATTTGATCTAATTTTTTTTGTCCATCAGATACCCTTGGTTTTAGAAGGCAGAGAGCAGGGCTGCCCACAAGCATATCCCATCCCCAGTGCTGCCTGCAGACTGCTGACTTTTAGGAAATGTGCTGCTGTGCTCCACATCCATAACTGGATCATAATAACCTCCTTGACTATAAAGTTGATGCCAAACAGCAGCATTAACTCTTTTTTTTTTCTGATAAGGTGAGGTAGGAGACCCACAAATAAATGTTTGAACCTTTCTTTTCCAACACAAGCATTTCATTTGCTCTCTGAAGAATGCAGTATTCATACCAGGAGCTGAAATAGGTTTTACTGTATAGTAATGTCATATTTTTTCTACTCTTTGTCGCTAGATTCTTCTATCTGTATTGTATCAGTCACACTAGCTGACCTAAAATGTGTCAGCTAAGATCTTCCTGCACTGAAATTCAGGAAAAAGTAGTCTTATTAAAATAAAAAGAACAGGTTAAAGCGAGAAACCCTGTAATGATTATTGTTTTCTTTTACTGTGCACAAAATTGGAGTTTTTCATGACTCTACCAAAAAAATGTCTTAAGCATTTAATTTGTTGCTGATGAGCAGCATCCACCAGTGGCTGAATCCACCTCCTCATTCAAGGACTGAGTCAGCGTGCTTCTGGACACCTCTACGTTCAAATTTCATCTGGAAAATACTGTTACATAAGTCATCCATTTTCCCATGTCCCCTGTAATATCTGGGGAAGATGAGCGAAAACTGAGCAAGTACAAGGGGACATAGAAATCACTCTTGTCTTCCACAGGCTCTGCTAATAGTCAACCCCTCTCTAATGACCCTAGAGGCAGCAGAATGGATGCACTGGAAGTATCTGGAATGAAGAAATCACATCGACTGTTAGATATGGCAGGGCTTTATTTGCTCCATGAAAACTGAGCTGCAGTAGCCCTATAGTGAGCACTTTACCAGTCACAAATGCAAAACATTTTCACTTGCTTTCACCTTCTCGTGTCATCTCTCCCATTGGTATGAGGCCAATTGTTCCTGTAGGCAGTTCTATACAACCTTCTGGTTCAAACTGGTCTTTTAGTAAAATATCATGCCACCTTTCTCTCTTTCCACTCCCATCAAAAGTAATCTACAGGCTCTGCCTGTAGAAACATCATCTGTCTGAGGAAGGAGGTCTGACTGTGAGATTTGACCTAGGTAGTGATAACAGATACAGTGGTGTCCCTGATTTCAAGTGCTGGAGGCAAAAAATTATTGTGTAACATTCACCAAAGCAAAACAGTTTCTTAAAAATGGCAAGCTGTAAACTGAAGGAATTCCAGCCTAGAGAACTCTTCAGAAGAGAATACAAATCCAAATTTATCTGTCCTCACTTTTCATGGGCCCTGCTGGCAGGAGAATTTTACTGATGTTCATGTGCAGCATTCAGGGTCTGCATTCAGGAGGTAATTTGACCGACAGAGTAAAACAGAAAGAGACAGATGTACACCGGAGAAGGCTTATATACAGTAGAACGTCTAAACATATGCACACCACTATGTATTATTTTTTTTCAATTCTATAAATAACATTGTCTTGACTTGTGCTCATAGGGCTGTCGAGAGTTACGTAAATCTGGGTACAAAGCATCTTCCCCCCCCCACTAATTCACCACACCACAGGCTCTGGGCATGTAGTGAGTAACTGGCAGTGCTTTGTGAACTTTGAGGTACTGCATCATGACAAGTACTAAGAGGTGAGTGCCAAAGACACCTTTTACCATGGTTCTGCAGAGCAAAGAGAAGCTGTACCTACTGCGAAGACTTTATGTTGCAAACTACCTGCCCAACTGTAGGAGGGCCAACGGCATCCTGGCTTGCATCAAGAATGGTGTGGCCACCAGGGCAAAGGAAGTTATCCTTCCCCTGTACTCGGCACTGGTTAGGCTGCATCTTGAGTATTGTGTCCAGTTCCGGGCCCTTAAATTTAAGAAAGATGTTGAAGTGCTGGAACAAGTTCAGAGAAAGGCAACAAGGATGAATAAGGGGCTGGAGGATAAGCCCTATGAGGACCGGCTTAGGGAGATGGGTCTGTTTAGTCTGGAAAAGAAGAAGCTCAGGGATTATCTTATCGCTGTCTAAAACTACCTAAAAGGGGATTGTAGACAGGCAAGGGTTGGTCTTTTCTCTCTGGCCATTGGAGGTAGAACAAGAGGTCATGGTCTTAAGCTCCAACAAGGGAGGTTTAGACTTGACATTAGGAAGAAGTTTTTCACTGAAAGAGTGATCTGGAATTGGAATGCGTTGCCCATGGAGGTGGTTGAATCACCATCCCTGGAGGTGTTTAAAGGTAGACTGGATGAGGTATCGGCGGCCATGATATAAATGTTATAGCTGTTAGGTTTTAGTTAGATTGTAGGTTGGACTTGGTCATCTTTCTTTTCCAAGCTTATCAATACTGTGATACTGTAACTCCCTTTTAGGGTGTGAAGGGGCAATAAAGTAAGTTATGTTCTTCAACCATTCTGCCTTTGGAAAATACCCAAAATCAGCTGAATTAGAGTCAGATGAGTGGCCGCGTAATAACAGGGAGTCCTCAGAAAGCCCTTCTTGGGACAGTTCATAAGGAATTACAAAACACTGCCCTTGCTCAGCTTTGCAGAGGACTTTTTAAATGCCTGATACAGTAAATCTATTTGATGATTGTCAGCAGCATATTTTCAGTAGTGCTGCTCACTGGAAGGAATTTTCACTCAAATGAGATTTGGAGGGATTGTCACCCCCCGGCGAGAGTAATGAGTTCTGAGTTTTGATAATACTCTTTGTGAGTCCACTGCCTGTACTCAAAAGGAATATTGCAGGGAGACCACCCTTCTTACTCTGGGAGTTAAGCTCTCTTCAGTGGTATACATCGCTCACCATGGCAATGGGAATTGAATTTTCCGCTCTCTGAGCTCTCCTGGATACTTAAACCAGCCTCATGTAATACTATTGTTGCCAATGTCATTGCACCACTGAAAACTAAATGAATGAATAAATTAGAGCTATGGCGTTTTGGATTGCTGAATTGCATCCAAGCTTTTTATTGCAGTCATGAACTCCTTTTGGGATGACAGACGGAATGATGCTTATTAGGCAGTTAGGTAGATCATTCTAATGAACAAACGTGAGAAGTACAGTAGCAAGGCTGTATATCAGAAAACTGAGATGGGATTATCTCTTAAGAAACCTCTTTCTGACACCAATTGCCTTTTGACTGCAGGGCTACTTCATATTACACAACAGTATATTCTTCCTTATTAATGCTAGTAATCTAAGTTTATGGCTCCTATCACAATCTTTTCCTCCTTGGCCTTATAACTGCCTTTAATATAGAAGCTATTCCCATCTTGAAAGTTTGTGCTCCTTCAGCTTTCAGCTTTCTTGCTGCTCCTATTTCGTATGTCTCTGAGTACGGCTCAGTGTCACATTTGCAGCACTCAGTTTGTCTCCTTTATGTACAGATGTCTCCAAGACTCTTTTCTCAGCCCCATTTACTGTGTTGTTCCATAGCCACTCTCAGCTGTGGGCAGCACTGTAGTTCCTCTTGGCTCTGCCCACCTCTCCAGGACTTGTTCAGATGCCAGATCTGAATGCCCCTTGTTCCCTTGATATGTCTGTATCATATTCCTGACCTGTTCTGTGGTTGCATGGAGGGTTCCTAACAAACTGCCCTGGACTAGAATTTCATCATTTACTCAGGATGATTTACTGGTACTTGAGATAAGGTGGTCCTTTGCCCTTGGCATGGCACTTATATAAACCATCAGTATGACACCTTGGAGAGTTAATGCCAGCAGAACAATAACCTTATGAAAACTAGTGATTTGAGGGATGGGGGGGGAATGGGGGGGCAGTGTAGCTCTCTGAAATGGCTGATGTTAGCCTGAAATTGCATGATGGATGGGTGAAGAGGAGGGCAAGGAGACACATAGCTGGGAATGTATAAACTGCCTGACTATTCCTTTCAGAGATGGCACAACATTAGATATGCTCATCTGTGACATTAAATTCACCCCAAAGTCATATTTTGTGGCCTATGAAGCAGTATGAAAGCAGGCTATTTTAGGGAGATGCAGTTCTGTTAGATGCCACTCATATTGCCACCTCTTCCTACTAGTGCAGATGATGACATGCTGCATGTGGTGAGCTGGAGCTCACCTGGAAAATCAATTCACCTGAAAATCAACCCAAGGGAAAAAGAAGCCCCATTGCTCAGCTCTACACATGGCCACAGCAAGTGGCACTGAACATTTCCTGAAGACAGTGGTGAACCGTTACACTCCAGAGGAGGCTGCTGTGCCCAGGGATGCCATTGGTGCGGGTTTTGTGCTGTTTGTCCTTTCAGTATGGTGTTCAGTGAATATAAGAGTGGAGGCAAGTGGAGAAGTCTTTGTCTCCTCAATGGCAGTGAAAAGTCAGAAGTTTGTCATGGAGCATTGGGGAGTGATTTTGTATAAATATACAAAAAATTCATCCAAGAGAGATATTAAATGTAGATATGTTTTCCTAAGACACAGATAAGCCTACATTTAATTGTTCCCCTATAGTCACACCAGAGCAATCCATTTGTCTGTGGAACAGTTGCTCCAGGAAAGCCATAAACTTTTATTGCTTGGAGGCCTTTGAAATTAGACTGGACACACCATGGTGTTCAGCACAGATTAGAGTTGTGTGCTTCAGGGAGCAAAGCACAGCAGACTACCTCAGGGAATGAGCCTCCCCTCATGAGCAGGGAACTGGATGCAAATTGTCCTTTTCTATTTCCAATTTGGGCAGTTCTACTGGATCTGTTAGATTCAGAGACCTGCAACACAGTGATCTGCTGCAGAGTACAGTGCACAATCTTTTTTATTTTTAGTTTTTGATAGCTTAAGTTGGTTTAAGTATTTATCACTTGCTAAATTTCATTTCTGATTCTATGTTGCCCCTTGTCCTCAGGAAGCAAAAAATGCTTAATTTCTACAGTATCAGTTACCAAGCAGCCATGTAAATGCTTGTGAAAATATCTTGCTGGGGAAGTTGAAGAAGGAAACATGATGTAAGAGTTGTGAGCAGAAAGGCGCAGACAAGGAGGAGGAAGCCTTTCAAACCATCCCTTAGTGACAGCCTTATTCTGATTTCTGTTACTGGTCTTGTTGAAGTAACCCTGACACTGCTAACACGTTTTTCAGATGGGAAGATTCAGTCTCAGACTGTACACACCCCAACCTTGTCTTGATTGATTTTTATGTGAAGACTGTTTCCACAGTCATTTTAACCATAGCAGATGTTTACACCATGAAGTTTTGTTACTGTTGCTGCATGCAAACTGCAAAAACTTTCATATTTAATTTATACTTAGTTATTTAAAAGCGAACAAAAGATGCATTTTACTCTAACCATGAGTTACAGTATCATATCTTCAAATGACATTTTTGCATGGTTCCCCAGGGGCATATTGTTCCCAAGTGAGGTATGTAGGCACTGAGATTATCATAAGTGAAGGAGTATACAAAATGTAAAAGATACTGTGGATTTTGTTAATTCCTGGAAACAGAGAATCTGTCAGCCTGTTGGATTATACATACCTGCTTTTTGCATCCCCTGTCCAGTCCCTATGGCTTCTGTGAGAGGAACACTTACCCATATCTCAGCCTCTTCAGATCACAGCTGGATCTGATAGGTTAAATAGGTAATTGAAGGTGAGTGCTTCAGTGTGCATTAGTCAAACCCTGTAGTTATAATAGCAGGTAATTTCTTTGTAGCTGAATACAAAGGCAAGTGTCTCTGTTTCTTTTGTTCATTGCCATCCCTGCAGCCAGCTATGAAGAACAACTGATTTAATTGCATAATGCAGCAGGGCTGAGTGGCAGGGCTCTAACTTAAACATATCTGAGGTATTTGTATCATATAGCCACACTTTCTTCTGCCTTCTTTCTTGCACTCATTCCATATTTGTGTTAAGCCACATGGGGATATTGGAAGATGCAGTAGACCCAGATGTCTTCTGGAATCTCAGACTGTGTAATTAGCTGTGGCCATCTAGATACTAGCTGAAGAGATGTGTCTTATAGTGAATATTGCCTAGTTTTGCTGCCTAGAGTTGTACATTCAGGCTTCTGCAGTCTGTATCAGAGGTTGTGAAAGTAGCTGTGCCCACTATTCTGGGAGCAAGGGCTGTGATGGGCTATACCTTTGAAAATATTTTGTTTACTTGCATGTTGTTTGGACTTTTTTAAAGTGTTCCACTTCCTTGTTAAATAGAAGGATAGAAGGAAATAAAGTTGAATGAATTTGAGTTCATTGAGTCCACCAATAAAATTACATGATTCACTCAGTTGTTCACTTTACTTTTGTCTTGGGTTGCAGTCATTTAAACCTTGTATGATTATCTTCTCTCAGGGTCTCAAAGCACCACACAGAGGCAAGAAATCACTGTGCCTTTTAGAACTATTATGCCTTCTTCCTCATGTAGGGAATATGAGTTGCGCAGAAGTCCATGGTAGGGACAGAAGTTGGCTGTAAACTTTGTGCCACCCCAGGTCTCTGTAGTGATCTTGGTAACATTTCTCAGTCATTATAGTTGTAGCTTTTTGAATTCAGAAAGTGGCATCATGTCAATTAAAGACAAAAATAAAGCAGTCCACCAGGACCTTATATGTGTATATTCAACCCCGTGTCTCTGCTCACTCTGCTCTTTAAGTCCTACCAGCTGAGGGACAGTCAGAGCTGCATTGCTTTCCTCCAGAACCTTGGCCTGAGCAGTAGCAGCATCTGGAAGTTGCACCAGAAAGGCAGAGCAGGCAGGGTGAAATGTGCTCCTTGAGCCTTAGCCCTTTGTCACCCATTACTGTGAAAAGCCTACAATGGAATACCAATTCGTTTGTATTCAACCTGGCTGTTCTGCTTCCAGACCTCCTTTCTTGTCTGCAGCTGACAGGATGTCACGAGGAAGTGACACAGCAGTGACAGTTTGTATGTCATGGTCCACTTCTATTTGAACTTGATTTTTATCTAGTAATGAATCAAGCCACAGGAGTCCAGTGTGGGGAAAAAAAAAGTGTCCCAAGGAAGCAAAGTGAAGCTCGAAAGTTTTTCAGTCCATTTGGAAATAAGAATGCATTACAATGTGCTTTTTTGCCTCCATATGAGACCCTAGTATTCTCAAAAAGTAGACTGAGTACAAAAGGGGTTTTGCATTATTTATTAGGGTGCCTCTGTCACACATAATGAGGGCTATAAAGAATGTAAGAGTTTATAATTGGCTATCTGCAAGAAGTAATCCTAAGGGGGTTGTGTAAGGATCAAATAAATTATGCTTCATTATAGTAGTTATGTCAAGGATATTAGAAAATTGTTTTTAGTTGGAGGAAGAAAAAGAAGGAGAGACAGAAGGAGAAAACTCCTCATTACTTCCCAGACCCACTTCTGTCAGAGGTTTTAGTCTGAGGAAAAATTTCAATATTTCTCCTTAAAATTCCTGATGTGTTCAAGATGGTAAATAAGCGGTTGCCAAGATACTAGTACAAATAATGCATAAATGGAGTTTATCTAAATTGTTTTATTAGTAAACTTTACTGAACTCTCCCATGCAGTCAAGCAGGATTCCCAATTCCCCATATCCGCCACTGGCAGATCAGCTTTCAGAAATAAAACGTTTATCTNCCCCTTGCTCTTCTGGAATCTAATTATTGTTCTGATAATTCAGAACAAGGGTTCAGTGCCAGTAAAATATACAGAAAAGACTAAAAAGATGAACAGCTGGTCCTGGAAGCTGTGATGGTATCATTTTAAAATGAACATTTACATTTAAGAAAAGCCAGGGCTAAAGGAATCTCCATGTATCCAACTCTCATGCTTCTGGATACAATTTTTGCTACAATGTAGGTTCCCCCAGAGTACATAAGCCTGACGAGGAGAAAAATTGACAGATCCATGAGGGAGGGAATATCCCTTCCCTTAAAGCAGTTACTAGGTATTCTAGTTTTACGTAAATAGGAAGTCAAAGAAGAACAGATTTTATCTCAATATTGGTCTTCAACAATTCCCAACAGTGAAAATTACCTGTGCTTTTGTGTATTAAATGCAATTCATTCATTAAGTCTAAAAACATATCCTATAACCCTTACAGGGCCATAGTTGCACCAGCCCCTGTCCAAGCCATAAAGGGAATTCATGTTTTGCAATAGATTAGTAAAACAGTGTTCTGCATGAGCAGTATTGTGTGAAAACTGTAGAAAACAGAAGCCAGCTGCAGGACCAGGAGCAGTAGAGAGATTGCAGCCTCTTGGCTCAGCCTGCACACCAGAAACTGCACTCCAGCTCCAGGGAGTTGTTTGCTGAATGTGTAACTCCGTCAGACAGCTGTGGCTTGCCATCACTTGTTATGTGCGTTATAGAAAACACAGGGCACTCACTGCTAGACTGTGAGGCATCTAGGTTGGTATTACGCTCTAGGATGTGCTCTTGGTCACTGTACGGGTATTAGATGGTGAGTTGGACTAGATGATCCTTGTGGGTCCCTTCCAACTCATAATTTTCTGTGATTCTGTGATTTTATATCTGGAATATAAGTTGTGGGGACTCAAACAGGAATCGGTGACAAAAGTGGCAAGTGAGGAGCTGGACACGAGTCAGCTGGTTCCAAAAGAAGAATGCAAACAATGGTTAATATATGAGGAGAGTTGAAAATAATGGACTTTCCCTCCTTGAAGGCTTTACAAATAGTCTAAGTGCTATCATTAGTGGCTTCTGCAGCCACTGTAAGGTCCATCTCATGGCTTGTTCAGTTTCTGTTTCCATTTTTTCCTTAAATTCTCTCTCAAACCTTGCAGGAGGTCCAGCCAATGCTACTACTGCTCCATAGCACTCCCTACTCCTAGGTCCAAATAAGAATTCATTATTGTATCTAGAAATTACATGCTCCAGTCACTAAGTATTAATCCATTAAGCCAATGATCTTGTAAATTAGATGAGAAATATGAAATGCTGCAGATGTCATCAAGGCACTGATAGGCTTTTATCAAGGACAGCCTTTATGGCAAAGAGTTGCTGGAAGAGTCTTCCACTGCTCATAAAGCAGAATTTCTGAAAAGTTTTGGGAAGAGAGAATAATGATCTCCAAGAGTCACATAGTTCAAATTAGGGTTTTGCTAGATAATGTTGCCATGACCTTTAAGATCTTTATTTAACTTAACTATCCTTTTGGGTTACATCCATTGAATCAACAAGTTTGATTCACTATTCAGCTATTCTGATGGTATTCTGGCAGGGATTTTTGTCTTTTGAAAGGAAAATTCCAACAGATTGTCAAAGCCAGCAGCCACAGAAATCCACTGGAAAGGAGGAAAAGGCTGTATGGACTAGCCAGTCCATATATAAATATATATAAATTGGGACTGATTAATCCATTTTAGAGAAGGTGCTGCAAGGGAGGTAGGAAATAAAATGGTCTCTAAGAACTTCAGTAGGGATTTAGTGAAGTCCATGGTTTAAGGAGTGTATTTAAATTACCACAGGAAGATACAGGTTAGACAGTGTGAAAAACTTCTGTTGCACACATAGACTGTCCCTTCCAGCTCAGGTTTTATTATTAAACTTTACTGGACTAATTTCAAAGGTGAGCTTGTGAGCTCATCATAGGAGAATTGTACCCTTTTACTCAGTTCTTCCCTCTCACACTTTGGTTTTTGTTAACAGAAAGAGTTAAGTATGTTTGAGATGTTGGTAACCTTGTCCATATGGATCCTCTCTGGAGAGAGTAAATGGCAGTGCAAATTTTTTTCTGAGCTGCAGATGTGCAACATATTTATAACAAACTGCAGCTACTGTCCAAAAATTTATTCATCACAGTTAGTGGGAAATGAAAAAATAGGATCTATTTGAGGGAAAATAATTTGATAGAGTAGTTTTTCCACTGAATATTGGGTCAGTTATTGAGTTTCAATGCCTTCAGATAGAAAGCACAGAAAACTCTGTAATTTTATTTTAAAACAAAACCAAAACTTTTTTTCTATGTTATGTCTCATGAAAAAAAACCTTTAGGATGTGTAAAAATCATGCAGAACAAAAGACAGGCAGTCTAACAGCATGGAAAAATTATTTTGAGTGTTACACAATTCTCATTATAGTTGTGCTGACTCTTACAATCTCTTTTACTGAAAAAAAAAGTAGATGAGAATGAGGTTATAGTTCACAGGTTCACAGGTTATTCTGAGTTGGAAGGGACCCCCAGGATCATCTACTCCAACTCCCAAGTGAACGCCCACCCAGGGATCAGGCCCACAAGTGTGGAACCATGGGCACCACGCTCCATCTGTCCAAGCCTCCCACCATCTAGACCATGTCACTGAGCTCCTCATCGAGTCTTCTCTTAAACACCTCCAGGGATGGCGACTCCACCACCTCCCTGGGCAGACCATTCCAATGAGAGATCACTCTTTCTGTGAACAACCTCTTCCTAATATCCAGTCTAAACGTCCCCTGGTGTAGTTTAAGGCTATGTCCTCTTGTTCTGGTGTCATCAGCCTGAGGGAAGAGATTCACACCCACCCGACTGCAACCTCCCCTCAGGTAGTTGTAAACAGCAATAAGGTCACCTCTGAGTCTCCTCTTCTCCAGGCTGAACAACCCCAGTTCCCGTAGCCGGTCCCCATAGGGCTTGTTGTTCTCCAGGCCTTTCACCATCCTTGTCGCTCTTCTCTGGACCCTCTCAAGCAGCTCAACATCCTTCTTAAAC
>WEKX01009365.1:22628-86790 GCA_013390025.1 Pitta sordida | reverse complement strand
AGTCACCATCCCTGGAGGTGTTTAAGGGAAGACTCGATGATGAGCTCAGTGACATGGTCTAGATGGTGGGAGGCTTGGATGGATGGAGCGTGTTGCCTGTGGTTCCACACTTGTGGGCCGGATCCCTGGGTGGGTGTTCGTTTGGGAGTTGGACTAGATGATCCTGTGGGTCCTTTCCAACTCAGATTAACCTGTGAACCTGTTAACCTGTGCACAGTATAGGAGACCCGACTGTACTGTGTGGTTTGTCAGAGGGTCTGCAAAGCATATATTGAAAAGCTACTTTGCGGTCTTGAATATAGCTGAAGTTTTACTGAGATGTGCAGTGGTTGATCTTCTATTTGTCCTTGGACTGCTCAACTGGAATAAAACCAACTAAAAAATTAAAAAAAAAAAAAAAAAGTCGAAAGTCTAGTATGCAGTATTCTTCCATTGGATGCATGCTTTGTATCAGTTCCAGCTTCACTGTGACTTTGGGGATATGCCACCTAAGTGACGGAATTGGCTGCTTTATTCATCATCTACAAACTATTGCTTTTTAACAGATCAGTGAACTAATAGACATGGAAAAGCAATTCTTTGCTATTTAATCTATGACTGAATATTTCCAAAAGCTCTGACAGGCTAGTGTTGAAATCACTGGAGCTGTGCTCAGGAGTTAGGCTGCTGCAGACTTTTACTTAATGCTTGTAACAACCTTAGTCTGCCTAGTTTGTATTGAAAAGATACGGAGATACCTATCCATTTATCTATTTCTCTGCTTAGACATCTTCACTGACACAAGATATATTGCCTTCATTCACCCCCTCAGTTCATGTAGTGGGAAATCCTTCAGGCATGAAGCTTCTGAAAAGCTCTGGCTAGTCTCCATTTGTTACTGAAATTCGTCATAATGAAAAAGAATATGTCTTATTTACTATGATTACATTGAGAATTTTGTATTTTGGGAAGTTAGTTATTATACTACCTTTTATTAATTGCAGTAGGCACCCTTGTGTTTCTAATGGAGTGATTTTTTTTTAAACACATTATGCCATATGCCGTATGCTGCTCTAGACTCTTTGAGCTCTTAAGCATTTGATTCTGAGTCATGAAACAATGAGTTTGTCACATAAAGAAGTCTGATAGCATGTGATAACATTCAGGTTTCTTTTTTTTTTCTTTTTTCCCCTCCCATAAAGCTTGTAATGCGCAAGTACTGATCGTGGCTTGGTGAACAAAAATGAGCTGACAGTTAAACTCCAGAGTGTTTTCTGGAGTTCTTCAAGCATTTCAGTTCCACTCTGCAGATTCAGTCTGCCTTTAACTGGCTCATGTCACATCCTTTTCAGAACAAGTGGTGTCAATCGTTTTATTGTGTGACAAACTGGGAGGAATGACACAGGCACACCAAATCTAGTTCTGAATGGTCTAGCTCTGTGGTAGCAATTGAAGTAGACCAAGGCCATTTTTAAGCAGTGACTTATTTCCATGCAAATAACTTCCTTTCAAGGTCGAGCATACAGATTTGCACTCAGGAGCAAGACAGTTTTTCCTTCAATCTTCTCTTAGATTCTGGTCATTTCCCATAAAGGAAGACAGAACTCATGACAAGAATTGAGATATTTGCATCTTAAGGGCAGAATGAGGGCTGGAGGATATAAAATAAGGAATAAAGTACGTAAAGTGTAGGTAACTTAGGGCCAGAGGAAATCACAGATTCATAGACCTTTTTAAAGGTGTTTACAATGCAGCTATTTTCCCTTGAGATAGGTTTTTAAGATCTCATCAAGATCAATAGGTATCTAGAGTGAAACTCATGAGGATAAATCTAGATGCTTTGTGCTGTTAGAGATATCTAAGTTCTGCAAGATCTCTGTATGGGCTAATAGGTCAGACAGAGGACTTGGAGGAATCTTTCAGTGCTCTGGAGAGGCAGTTGGAGGAACAAGATACTCAGCAGCACTTAAATTGAGTGGCTCTATCCCATTCTGGGTTGATACTGCCAGTGGAGCACAGATCAATCATTGAACTACAAGTGCCTAGTGCCCTTTGAGATGCCCTTGGCTATTCCACTTCCAGCTGCTAGTCCAGGCTTTCCCTGCTGGTTCTGTGTCATGTCTGCCAGTCCCACATGAATGTCTTTGCTGTGTTATGTGGACTTAGATGAGTTCTAGTCATAGACCTATGTTTATGTGTTCTTCAGGATGAGAAGCNGTGATTCTGTGATTCTGTGATATCTTATAGACTCTGCTCATTGTACTGACAAAGATTTCGATTCAGTTACCACTGCAGAGGCATCTTCACAGGTTTGATATTCCCTGTGTCATCTGGGACACCTAATAAGGAAGGTCTATGCTCTTCTGGAGCAGGCGAGCTACCCAGTTGCAGCGCAAGTCCTGTGTGCATGCAAGTGATTTGAGCCCCAGCTGCCTTATGCCGAGTTGCCTGAATGACGGAAAAACAGATTCTTAAAAGCTTTTCACATTGGAAGGGATGCCGAAATAGTCCAACCTTCTGCTTAAAACATAACCAACCCTGAATCATGACTGTGATAATTACTTGCATACCTTCAAGTACCCCTTTGACAAACAAAAGTCTGGGCTTACACAAAATGCTTAGTGGTACGCCTTGTGTCAAAACACTGGAGGATTCACCATTTCAATACTCCCCCACTTACATCATCCCTGGGCACATAACCAGTATATATTGAAGGGCGCCCAAAGAATAAAACCTTATGATGCTGAAATCTCTCATATCCGGTTGTCTATACCCAGCAGTCCTGTTTGGTAGAAAAAGCTATAGTGAAACCCTTCTTTTTTCGCCTTTTTTTCCCTGATTTGAATCTTGTTCTCTAATCCTCTGGAGTCTGTAGAGCTTCTCTCGGAAGGGTGTTCTACTTGGCACAAAATACTTGTATCGTCATTGACTGAGGGGATGAAAATATAATAGGTTCTCTGTGATCTGGTTGTAAGGAAATCAGCCTGAAGTCTCTGCTTCAGTGAATATTAATTTTTAATCAATTGGTACCTACTCTAGATTCCTTCTGCCTTGATTCTATGTCCAGGTCTAAACCTCAGTTAACCTAACCAGTATGATATAAATTGCATAGGCTGATCCCTGTTTTCTGGGATCTTTCTAAATCCTCCTGCCTGTGAATGGAACTGTATAGTAAATGGAAATAAAAGGAGTTTTCACTAAAATGTCCAGCTTCACACTGTAATTCAACTAGTTCTCAAATATCATATTAGTTCTCCTACTGCATGCATAAAATGGGATTAACTCTTGGATTTTGTAATATCTAGTGCCAGCCTGTGCAGACTGTGGAGCCTTCACATTGCTGCTTTATAAAATCTAGTTACAAGAAATACTTTCAGGGGTGATTTGCAGGGGTTGGAAGTGTTAGGAGCTGCATCTCCTGGGACCCCCTGCATCAGCATGTGTTTTGCAGGGCCTTAAAATTTGTGCTGGTACTTTCCTTTCCAGAGCCGCAGCTGCCACGTCCCTATCACTTGTCATTGTACCAAATGGCACTTATGAATTCACTTCCTTTTAGTAGCAGCTCTGTGTTTGATTTCTCTACTTTCCCTACTTCAGTGTTTCTTTTGGGTGTTTCATTTTCTGGAGCCTTCACTATTGCCTAAAAAGTGCCCAGGGCCCAATAGACCACAGAAAGTCTTGAGCCTTTGGGTAGCAATGTAGCATCTCTGGATTATTTTCTAGAATCTCTAGCATGTTCTCAACCTGAAACACTTCTGTAGTAATGAGCACACCACTTTTGGTCAACTGAAAATTAAAGCAATATGATCTGTCAGAAAACTACCATCTGCACCCTCCGTTGCCACATGCCCTCAGTCACAGTGAAAGTGAGGGCTGTGACTTTCCCATGACAGCACTTTACTGGCTGGAAGGTGTCAAGTATTCATAACATCTTTTTTAGTCTTCCTGTGACACTGGCCCTTCTTTCCAAGAGCTCTGTGAAGTTGCAGTAGACAGGTGGCAGCTCTCTACTGTGACTGTTCGCTGAGGTTTGGAGACAAGCAATTACCAGGCAGTGCATGATCATGGTGTGAGTAACCCAAAATGTCTCATTGAAGGATGGGACTTGACAATCAGGAGGATTGGAGCTAAGTAAAGTAAAATGTAGTCAAAAGCAGGAGATCAGAACCAAAAAAGAAAGGGTGGTGAGGTTTTACGCTTGGCTGAAAACCCTATTTCACAGGTTCACAGGTGCACAGGTTATTCTGAGTTGGAAGGGACCCCCAGGATCATCTAGTCCAACTCCCCACCAACTAGACCATATCACTGAACTCCTCATTGAGTCTTCTCTTAAACACCGCCAGGGATGGCAACTCCACCACCTCCCTGGGCAGTCCATTCCAATGAGTGATCACTCTCTCTGTGAAAAACCCCTTCCTAACATTCAGTCTAAACCTCCCCTGGCGTAGCTTAAGGCCATGTCCTCTTGTTCTGGTGTCATCAGCCTGAGAGAAGAGATTCACACCCACCCGACTGCAACCTCCCCTCAGGTAGTTGTAAACAGCAATGAGGTCACCTCTGAGCCTCCTCTTCTCCAGACTGAACAACCCCAGTTCTCGTAGCCAGTCTCCATTGGACTTGTCCTCCAATCCTTGTTTCACCATCCTTGTCGCCCTTCTCTGGACCCTCTCCAGCACCTCAACATTCTTCTTAAACTATTTCCATCATTTTCAAGTTTAAGCAGTGTTATTGGAGGCAAGATCTGCAAGAGTGAAGGTTGTAGCATTTTTATTGTTCTTACTCTTCATTTTACTTTGCATCTAGGAGTCCCTCTACTGTCCTGCTATAGCAAAGCCTGTGGCAGAAACACCTTGTCCTTGAGTGAAATTGTGAACTGACTTGCTGTTTCCCACACGATGAGGAGGAATGGGAAGCAATTTGGTGCAACATATACATAGTCTCTGTCTGTGTGCACCTGGGGCATCTGCCTGGGCACTCAGACAAGGGAGTATTTGCTGCATTCATTAACACTGTAGGCAATTGTGCCCTCTTTCAAACAAGGTGCTTCCAGCTCAGGCTTAATAAGGAACCAGTCAAATGCCTCATGTTCAGTGACTACTAAAGACACAACTTTTGTTCCAAGTGTTGATCTTGTGTTTAAGCCTAATAAAAGCCCAGTTCAGGTTCATATCTGGATTTCTGGAGAGACAGACACTAACGGCAATGGAAGGGGTCAGTGTGATAACATTTATCTAATGGAAGAGCAACAGAGAAGCCAAATTAAAAAGCAATGATGGTGAGAGAAGGTAGAAGTGTAACCTTTAAGAAAGGATGCTTCTGGGTGAAGTCCTGGGACCTGTCAGTATAAAGACACTGTCTCACACTCGCTGAATTAAGGCTGGACTCCCATGTGTATGGAACCAGGCTGCCTCAGCTGAAATGGCCCTGCTCTCCTCTTTCCTCTGTTGGGTCCTGCTGCTTTGCCCAGGCTCTAGAATTTGTTTTAATCTGTGCTGACCCACTTCTATCACTTCAGTTACTGCTCGCAGCTCCTGGAGAGTTCTTTGAAGAGGGACTTCAGAAGCTGTGTCTACTGAAGTATTTCACATCACAGTTTTTTGATTATATTGTTTGTTGGCTAAGGTATGTCTGGAAGCAGCAGACAACTTCACGTGTCAGCTCAATTTACTTTCGTACTCCAGGCTCACTTTTATAGCAGGTAAATGCTTTAAAACCATTACAGCAAGGACTGTTTTTAAATCATAAGAACCAGAGTGTCAAAGTCTGTGCTGCATCTAAAAATTGGTTTGGTTTTGCTTGTCAAGACTACTGTACCTTCAAGTGACAGATGGGAATGTGAAAACTTTCTATCATCCTTGACGATTCAGATTGGCTAATAGAAAAAAAGTGAAAGGAAAAATCATCATTAAAATGGTCTTGAAAAGGAAGACTTTCCAAATTGTCTGTCAGCTTCTCCAGATGGCCTGAATATCTGTCAGATGAAGAGCATACACTAGAAATCCCTAACAAAACAAACAAAAAAAAGACAAGGTTTCTTTTTGCTTGGGTCTGAAAATAAAAGGGGAAAAAGTAGAAGATGGAGGGGGGGAAAGAAAAGAAGACGATGAAGAAAATTCTCACAAAAAAAGTGACTATACAAAAAACAACCTTCAGTTCTGGTTTTATTTTCTCTCTGCAGTACACATATCTGGCCTATTCCTTTTATTTTTATAAATGAAAATAAAAATTGTGCTTTTACAAAGATAGTGGAGTCGTTCCTGCTTTGGAGGCTTCCCAGAGTTCTCATTACAGCAGTGCAGACCCATCTAACTGCTGGCCAAGGAGACCCTTACAATGCACTGCAGTCCCTTTCACTGCAACTGAGTGTAACTGACTGGAGCTGAGGATATACAAAAATGAATGCATATAGGAGGCTTTTAAAAAGCCCATAATCAAGGAAAGCCACCATGGGTTTAGTTACCATTTGAAAATACCTGTTTTAGCAGCAAGACTCTGTGCCTGAGTGAAAGTTAAGTGCCTCATTCACTGATGTCACCACCTCTCTTTCTTCATCAAACTGTTGGTTTTCCTCATCAGGCTTACTTGAATCATGTGCGTAGGTGTACCCTTTGCAGGGGAGAAGGAAGGACACTGTGGAAGGTTTGGCTTAATTTAGCAGGCTTTTGGAGAATGCAATGATCAAATGGGCTGACAGAAAAAACAAGAATGAACCATTTAGCAATCAGGGGCACATGTTGCCTTCAACAAGTGAGAGGAAGAGTTGAGTCTGTAAAACAGAACTTGCTAGCTATGAACTGTCAAGGCAGTTACAATTAATTTATGATGTGATGTCTGCATGAGTTATTTAAGGCACATCAAATCCTTGGGTGAAGGCTGGCACTGAAGCCATAGCAGGAGTCTGAGGACTGCCCACCACGGGGATTTTCAAGCTTCCTATACTGTGCATTGACTTCTGCTCATCTGTCTTGGAGTTTCTGAGTGCAGTCATCTTGCCTACAGCAAAACCTGATTAATGTCTCTTGGTTTCTTAATCCTTCTGTATTCATTGTCTGAAACTTGCTTGTATCCAGGCTATTCTCAGAGATAATAGTGGTTAATATTTTGACTCTTGGAGTAAGCTAGTTGCCGCATGCCACAAATAATTTCTTTATCACTTCAAAGATGAGACCTAGGTCTGTGCCAAACCACTAATGTAATTATTGTCCTTTCCCTGCTGCATCCACCATATGCCGAACCTGTTATATGCAATAATTTTCAATCGCAAGCACCACTTCTGTCAGACGAGATCATCTTTCAAGTGCTAAGTGTTACCAAAATATGATCCCGCATTATACTTGCAGCAAGAGTGATAGGGAAGGCAGTTTGGGATGGACAAGGATTACTTTGAATAGTTTACTATTGAAGCATCCACTGTCTGACACCCTGCTTTCTAATTTTGTAATTTGTAGGTTTGGGCAGCCCCTCACTTAGCCCATAGGTTGATTTTAGATCACTTTTTGAAGGCATCCAGCATGCTGCATTGACTATGCAAAGAGCCTAGTAACTAAATGGGACCCTGTTATATTCTGAAGCCAAGCGCTTAATTCCAGCTTTGAATTCCCTATGGTAGTTGCGCTCTGTCAGTTCTGCGTCTCTGTCCCTGTGCCTTGCTAACACATCAAGGCAGCACCCTCAATAGCAGTGTTTCATAGACCAGGTCAAGGAGCCCATTTCATTCCCAAGTATGGAGCCTCTCCAGGAAGGCTGGTCTGTGACAATGCCAACACCTCCACTGGTGCATGGAATGTCATCTATAACAGCAGCCAAGTGCCACCTTCACTTGCTGGCTGGCCCCGTCCCACTGACTGGCTCCCTCACACCTCAGAACTGCACCCCCTTTTGTGAAGGTGCCATTTATGGACATGCACATATCCTTCCCCTTTCAATTTCTTTGAATGATTGTAATGGGTAATGGAAGATGACAGATGATGGTAATTACAGGATGTTGGGGTTTGGGTTTTGGTTGTTGTTGGTTTTTTTTTTTCCTTTCTTAAGAAATGTTGTAGGCATCCCAGGCATTTTAAGCAGCTGTAAAGGTGGGTGTGGTGTCTTGGATAGCATAGCTGACTAAATGCAATAACTATAGGGCAGGCTGGTATGTGACTCTTGAACTAACCTAGTAACTGCTCTCTGTTGAAGCTGCAAAATTAGCTTAATGTTTTCCACTGGGTTTGCAGCTCTTGGATTTGACATAGATCATTCAATGGAAGTTGCAGCTGTTCAGCAGGATCTACATCCTCTGTGATTAAGTAAATTGGCTGTAAGCCTATATGAATTATTAGCAGTAATAGTACGTAGCATTTTTGCTTTTGCAGGATTTGATCCACACAACTTAGAAACTTGAAGTTTCTTGCCTAGAAACTTGATTTGTCCAAATCCTATTAACACCACAGGCTTTGAGGTACACTTCATGTTTTCAGTGCATAAACCAAGGGAGCTAAAATGCCAGTTCCCATCTTCATTGTCCATGCAGACTGAGGCAGCGTCAGCATTTATAGGCATAAGCCTTTTTACCAGATGGCAATGTAGATCCATGCTCCTGGCAGCACCATTGGTCTCTGAAATGTTTTGTGTTCTCTAAATGAAGTGTGTGAGCTTGCCCATGGCTTTATACCTTGTCCTTTGCACATAAACATGTTGCCGCTTGTGCTTGGGGGTCATGCAGCAGCACCAGCAAGAGTTTCCTATTTGATCTCAGTTTCCTATTTGATCTCATCATCAACAGTTCCTATTTGATCCCAGTTTCCTATTTGATCTCGTAATCACAATTAGTGCAGGCTGCTGAAAAACTGCAGTGCTCAATGGCTGATACTCCATAAATGAACCACAGCACTGCTAAAGTCCATACCCAACTGAGGGACCAGCTGTCACTGGGATAGGGAGGCTTTCTGGCATAGTCTTCCCTTACTTGGTTTATCTATTCCTAGCTAATGATGATGCTCAGTGGTGGATGCTGTGGGCTGGTTATTAGGCAGTATGGACTGGCTTTAAGGGCAAGCAGCCATGTATGAGCTCCTTTGGAGCAGCTCAGCATTGCAGTACATTGCATGGCTAGGGAATTTGTGACTGAAACCCAGAATTTTTTTCACTGAAACTGTGCTTTATGCTTACAGAGATAGATATACAGAAATGGGAGAAGGAAATAAGTTGCCAAGGCTTGTGATCACTGTATCCTGTGTAGCACTGGAGGCAGAAAGAGTGGACAGGTTCACATGTTTGGAAGAGGATGAGAGAGTGGCAGTGTAAAGTACTGTGAACAGTATTCATGGGAAAAAACACAAACAAGAACCTGTTGCTGCAACAAAATGTAAAGAGAGCTGAAAACAAACAGCCTGTGAATGTACTGAGCTTTAGACACCCTTGCCACCTGAACGAATTGTTAAGGGCTGAGTAAGAGCTTGTTCTGGATTTGCAGGAGCAGCACTGTTATGCTAATAGTCCTTTCACTTGCCTGCAGTGCTGCTGTTGTACTCTCCTGGAAAAATTGGGCAGAAGGGTTTCCCAGGGCCTATTTTTGAGGAAGGATTGGCTGCCATTTCATCTGGTCCAATGCAGGTGGCTGTAAGCTTGCCTTCCCTCCTACTCCCTGCATACATATCCCTACCCTTTGCAACAGAGCCTCTTAAGCATTTGCAAAGTCTCACAGACAGTCAGAACCACTGCAGGACCACTGGGGCTGTCACAACCCACCGATCTGTGAGGGTATTTCTGGCATCCAGGTGCTTTTCCTCCCTTCCCCATCCATTGTCGTCATCAGTGGTCATGTTCCTCCTCGCCCCATGGGGTCCTGGGCATTCCTAGCACAGTGAGCCCTGCTGTCTGTTTTGCTTTTCTTACTTTAACAGTTCAAGTGAGGATTAGTTGGTGGTTTTTTCAGAGTCTTAAACTCTCTTTAACAAATGGAGACCCAGTTTTGGCCTAAATTCTCTTGTCTGAGAAACATCCTTTTCTGAGAATTTAATTAGAAGTGATTCTCATTTACATGGATTCTACCAGTTGCCATCGGCTCAATGACCCTGGGGGGAAAAAAAATCAGATGATACTGGGAAGGTCATTAGTGACAGCATTAGAGGCAACCATATTCAGGTCAGGCAAAGTTCTGAAAATACCTAGCATTCATGTGTTCTTAATTGCTTTTCTGCCTTTACTGAATGTAGCATCTCTAGGGGCTGCCTAGAGATTTCTTTTTCATTATATGTTGTAGATAGGGAGACTGGAGCAGGCAATGACTGCTCAACAAGGGAAGGAAGAAGTAGACTCTAGCAGCAAGAAGAAATTTGAACTTACTGGAGGAAGATCTAAGGAGACAATATTGGGCCTTAACAAGGGCAGGTATGCTTGGAGGAGCAGCAAACGAGCTGCTGAGCTACTTTGCTAACAGCAGAGATGCTAAGAGCATTAAGCATCTTTGGAAGAAAGATGGAATACCACCCCTGGACTTCAGTGCCTTGTTCAGGTGTGTCTTTGAGAAAATCAAGAACATGATAAGGGAGTGTTCCTGCCTGTCATGCAGGAGACTGGGGCTCGATTCCCTCCAGGGAGGCAGTGGTGCCGTTTAAGAGTCGGACTCGATGATCCTTGTGTGTCCCTTCCAACTCAGAATAATCTGTGAATCTGTAATTTCTGTATCTCACAGAAGCATCAGCAGTATGAAAATCTTAGGTATCTTGAGAATGGAGGCAGTAGAAATGTACAAAAAGATGCAAGCCCTGAGCCAGAATCCCCCTCAGGAATTCTGTTAGATCGTTGTAACATCTACAGTGTTTCTGTCACAACACCCAGGGCTTTTCTGCACTGGGGGCATGGCAGCAGACATACTTTCCCAGGTAGCACATTCTCCTTATTGTCAAGAGAGGAAGAGCATGGTGATGTGAAGTCAAGAGACATGCCCAAAGTCAGCAAGTGACAGCTCTAGGGTTTTAAACCTGGTTCTCTACCTGGCACGTAAAAGTTTGCCACTGCAAACTTTATGAGGACTTGCTTCCCTTTGCAGCCTGCGGAATGTCAGGTGCTTCCAGCCCATTATCTACATTGTGATTCATTTCCAGACACATAAATAAGATCTGACACAATGGGGGCAACATTTAAATGCTGTAATATACATTGAAATGTTCTCTGTAGGCTATCTCTGTAAAAAGCTTTGCTGGCTACACCCGCTTTTTGGCAGCTGCTACAGTGACAGCTGAGAATGCAATATGATAAAAATGCTATTTCTGCAAAATAATCGTAGTGCTTTGGATGATTCCAAGCAAGGTTTTGTGAAAGGAAAGACTTTGCCAAAACACACCTGTTTGGAACAGCATGAAGGGTAGAGAAAATCAAACGTTATGGATGTTAAGCCAAGTGTGATACATAATAGGTAAATGGCTCGAGACCTCAGTTGTTTGAGCAGAGCAACTTGAGAAAACTTTATGGAGTGTGTACATGTGATATGAATTGATTAGGTGGTATTAAACCATTACTCTTTTGCTTTTGTAAGGGTGAAAACCAAAGGAAAATGACAACAGTTTAACACAATTGTCAGTTTTCATTCTAGAATGTTGATAGACCCTGGTTGATTGTTGTTGTAATTAATCAGAAGCAATCATCTTGTAAATACTGTGATTAACACAGCTTCTACTTAACCCCATGTTGTGCTTTCCAAATGTATACAATAGAAATTCTGCATAGTAGAAGAGTTTAAAAGGTCTAAGATAAAAGGTCTGGAAGCTGAAAATGGCTTCTGGTGATGATCTATCCAGACTGGCTCCAGCCCACAGACCAGCTCTAATACAGTGCAGCAGAATGCAGTGGTAGTGTCCAAACAGTTTTCAACTGTTTTTAGGAGAAGGAGAAACTTTTTTTTTCCTCTGGGATTCCCAAATGGCAACTTGATACTTGATTCCAAAGCAGCAACCTGTGTTTAAGCTAATGGCAATTGCTTGTATAAATTTCTGTTTCTTTTTCTCCCCACAGGTTTGCTGATCGGCTCTGGTTGTGCCCTCTATCCTCTTGGCTGGGACAGTGAAGAAGTTAGACAAACCTGTGGTAACCTTTCCAACCAGTTTGAATTAGGTGAGTTATGATCAGAGCATCTCAACCACCTTAGGCTCTTCTATATATTGACCATAAAAGCAAACTAGGACATGAGTGCAGGCTTGGAGAAACAACCTATCTGTGAGTGGTATGCTATTCATATTGCATAATTCTGGTATGGTGCTAAGGAAGATATTTTCAGGTAGTTTTCTAGAAATATTTTCCAGGAATACATTTTAGAAGAAAATTAAGGAATGTCTGTCTGTCTGTATTTTTTAAAGAAGTAAATCCGATTTAATAGTCTTGCAATGTGGGAGTTAACACTCCTGGGGATCTTGATAGGTAGACAGTGGCATCCCATCACAGTGCAGGTCAGGATAATTCTCAGTGAGTGCAGTTGGTTATCTTTGTATTCTAGCATACTTCCAGCCTTCTAAGCCAAGCCTAAAGAGTATATTTTTTTGTTACTCAGATATTTGGGAAGGTGGCAAATAAATGTGCGCCCTATGTCAGCCTTCTGCCAAATATACCACTGGTCTTACTGTTGGTGACAGCACTGAGCCTGGAATAAAAGTCAGGGATGAAGCCAAACCAGGCTCACACCCATGATCTCTCTAGAGAAGGCTCTAGAAAACAAGGGCACAGCACTGAACTAAGAATTAAACAATGTGAATGACCAGGATCTGATGTTTGAATGCAAATCTTGGTCCTTGTTCAGCTGGAAGAATCGATGCAGTTGCTGATACCCTACTTTATGCTACTCTGTAAGTGCTCTCTGATCCCATGTCACTTGAGGAAGAGGGGGATCTGCCATCCTCCTGAAGGAGCAGGAGAAAGACTGAGCACCTTGACGCCCCCCAGACTTGAGAGTTTCCGCTCCCAGGTATACAGAGCTCCCCATTTCCAGTGCTTGCAAGCTAAACTTTAGTTAATCTTAGAGGGTCCAGAGAAGGGCAACAAGGATGGTGAAGGGACTGGAGGGCAAGCCATATGAGGAGCGCCTATGGGAACTGGGGTTGTTCAGTCTGGAGAAGAGGAGGCTCAGGGGTGACCTGATTGCTGTTTACAACTACCTGTGGGGTGGTTGCCGCCAGGTGGGTGTGGACCTCTTCTCTCAGGCTGATGACACCAGAACTAGAGGGCACGGCCTCAAGCTACGCCAGGGGAGGTTTAAACTTAATGTTAGGAAGCAGTTTTTCACAGAGAGAGTGATTGCACATTGGAATGGTCTTCCCAGGTAGGTGGTGGAGTCATCATCCCTGGAGGTGTTTAAGAAAAGACTGGATGAGGAGCTTAGTGACATGGTCTAGCTGGGGGATGTAGGGTCTTTCTGGCTTGAAGTGACCTGTTAGACTGTGAGGGAACTAGGTTTATGTTTACCGCCCTGGGATGTGTGTTCGGTCTCTGTACGGGTGTTAGATGGTGAGTTGGGCTAGATGATCCTTGTGGGTCCCTTCCAACTCATAATATTCTGTGAATCTGTGAATCTGTAAATTCTTTCCATAGCTGTGTGTGCAGGACTTGTACAGGGCCTGACAAGTAATCCTAAGGATTCCTAAGCAACAGAGGAAAAAAATGACCTCCTAGGCTTAAACACAAACCTGCTGCATTATCTTCTAATTTTACACTGATATTTCTATCAGATTCCAGGAGTAAGGATGTTTGTTGCCATGTCAGAGATGTTTCTTGTCAAGATATGCAAATGAATTGAAGTTGAAAGATAAAAAAAATTGGTTTGGGGTAGATGCTCCAGGCCGCCCTCCTCTACACCGTTCCTGTGGTGGTTTGGGTGCATTTGATCTGTCATGAGACCAAAAATTCTCATAACCAATATCAGCACTGTTATGGTTTAGGAGGTTTTCTGCTGCTCTGGTAGCGAGGGGGTTAACAGTTCAGTTCTTGCCTGGACTCTCTCCGTGCTGCCATGGCCTTCAAGGTTATAGAGATAGAGGCGTCTCTGTGAATAACATACTTGGGAGAGAAAAAAAAAGTTCAGTAGCAAGATGTAGTGTGCCGGCTCAGAACCTGCGTCAGGAGACTGAGATATCGAAGGCCCCCAGGCCCACGAGAGAAGGGGTAGAGATGTTCTTCCAGACATCCTGCTGCTGTTTGTGAATTGGACCGACCATAGTGAAAACCTATGGACCAGAGAGAGAGAGAACCAGTACTGCAGAATCCATCTAGGCCATGACTGAAGATGGAGAAGTAAAAACTGGACGAACTGCTGATGTTTTTTGCAGCCCGGAAACAGAAGCCTGGAGCTAGCTGAGAGCTCGGCAGAGATCCTGTGGACAGACTTTTGTGCATTGTGATAGGATCTGTGTACTTTGGGTGGGCTCATTATGAAGCAGAAAGAAGCCAGAACTTAAAACTACAATCCTGGCTGTGACTTTTGGACAACAGAGAATTTCGGAAGAACTGTCGTCCTCGGGTCGAGATCTCACTTGGGCGGGATCATGAAAGACCTTTCCCTCTCATGAGAGAGAGAGAGAACTTTATGGAAGGGCAGAGATATGGTTCCTACCCTGGANTTTTGCCTGTGACCAGTTTTATTTTATTTTCCTGTTTTATTTTCCAGTTTGTTTTTTTCTACTTTTCTCCTTCAGGAGAAGTTGGGGTGGGTCTCTGGCATCCAGCCAGGCTCAAACCATGACAAGCACCCATCACTACAGTGCCACTGATGTTCTTATTAGCAGCCACATATGGTGTTGCCAAAGGAATGTGTAATGTACTCTAGAAGCTTTTACCTTGTTATTCTGACTCTAATATCCTTCTGTGCTGTTGATATTAAATTTTCTTTTCAGTGGAGTATAAAAAGTTCCTCAAGATTTTTATTCACCTAATAATTGAAAGATGTAAACACTAAGGAGAGAGAACAATGAGAACAGAAATGTACATTTAACTAGCATTAAAAAAATGTTCCAGAGCTGAGATTCTCACTCTGCTTCGTGATTCCTGCTTGTGTCCCTGTTTGTTCCCAGATGTAGAGAAGTGTTACCTTTCCAGGTTATTTCTCAGCAAACCCAGAAGATGGGTGTAATGCGAGTATGAGCTCCTTGAAGGTAGCACTTGGGCAGTTACAAACTGTGACCTTAAACACTGTCACGTCCACAATCTGAGTAGTCTTCCAAGACCACCTTTGTTGTCTCCATATTGACTCATGAGTCAGATATTTGCATAAATTGAATCATTCTGCCATTAAAGTCAATGAAAAAACGTGAAGATTTCAGCTGACAGCTTCCCTTCCAGATACACAGGACCGAAATATATATTGTATTAACTGTGAAGGCATGTACTTTGTTTTCTGGACCCAGAGCACGCATGCCATGTGTTAATACATGCCTAGACTTGAGAGCAGTGCTGGTCTTACTGATCTGCTGCAACCACATGTTAACACATTAATCAACAGATTTAATCAGAGCTGAAATTTGCTGTTGTGATTTCCACTAGCCAGCTCTGCCACTAAACATCTCTTTTCCTCATACATTGGCAGTGAACTTAAATACTTGGCTAGGAATTTTTTTACTTGCTGTCAGTTTCTGGTTGATACTGTGTTATGAAAATCATCTGTAAAGAAAAGGTATTGTCCAAGGGCCATTTAATAACCACACTATTCATTTTTCATAAATACCTCTTGGTTGATGATAACCCCAATCCTCTAGTCTTTCCTGAATCATTAGGGACTGGCATACTCATTATAGCCTACAGGCCAAAAATGATGTTTCAAAGACTTAATCTCACTAAGTCTCAAGATAAATTTAAATGATTATTGCTTTCATTTGAATATTTAATTTGATTAAGCTGCAATGATATGCTTTCTATTCCCGAGCCTGTAAAATGAGTTGTCCGAAGAACCATGCTGCATTCAAAATCTGCTCTCAGAAAACCTGAGCTGCCGTGAGCCCTGCACTGATTTGCTGATGGTAGAAAACGTGGTGATAGGAGTGCTGGTCCTGCACCTCCTGCTGCTCTGGGTGCTAGTGAGGATGAGACTGAAAATCTAATTCAGCACATGTGGTTACTCTCCAAGGAAAGGGTGTTCAAAGTGATGCTGGTCTGCAGACAGCATTCAGCCTCCTTTTCAAGCAGAGAGAGCAGCTGCTGCAGCTTGGGCCACAAGGTTCATGTGCATACAGTTAGGAAAGGAGGGTCAAAGCTCACCAGGTTAGAACACAGAGTCGTGGAATGTGGGTTCAGCACTGAGATCTGTTGAGATCTTACAAAAGATAACGGGGAAAAATGTTTGAGGCTGAAGGTAGAAAAAATAATCCAGGAGCTGCAGTCTACATTACAGGAGGATGAGGATGAGAAGAACAAGAGGCAGGTACAGATGAGAGATTGCAAGAACACCCTTGAGAAGCAGCAGTATTTGAACTGTGAAATGTAATGTTAATCAGAAATATACTAGAATTAGCAATTCAATGAGAGTTTTTGCTTAACCAAAACATGACAAGCCTATGTGCTCTGTAACATGCTCAAAACTAGCTAAAATAAATAAATATCAGTGCTAAGAACTCATTGAAAAACCTAATCCTTAGAGAGTGTACTAGAGAAGAAATGCTTCTCATATCTTCATGAGAATGCTTCTGAAAAGGCATTAGACTAGTAGGCACTCCAAATAGTACTGAGATAGCCCATATTGTGAAGAGGGAATCTCCTCCCTCCACCCCTGTCAAACACACACATTTCTGTGTACATTCCAAAGCAATATTTAAAAAGACTGCAGGTAAAATAGCCATTCATTTAATTTATGTATAAAGGTATTTGAGTATTCTTTTGTAAAAAAACTGAGCCAACATTGTGAAACTCCCAGCAGTTTGCTGCTGTCTTTAAAAATGGATATTAATTTGGTTTTTATAAAGTGAACTGTGTCCAAAGGATTTGCTTAAACATTTATGTTTGGGTTTTTTTAATTAAATGAAAGTGGTTGTATAGCTCCATCTCTGACAAAGAGGAGTTATTCCTCAACTGAAGATACCCTGCCAAGAACAGTCTCATTTGTTGATTAAATGACATTCAGTAGATGATCTATTTGGCTAATGCAGATGGGAAATGACCTCCATAAATAGACCGACAGAAACTGGTACACCTGTAGAGGGGCTTGCTCCCTGCTCTTCTCTAATGATCTGATTTTGCTGTCATGAAAAAAAGCCCAGTGATAGATTAGGCCTTTGACAAATGACCCCTTGCCGGTCTTGTTGGGGGTTAAGGCATGATAGGTCTCTGTTGTGTTCCTTTGCTTGTGGTTGCCAGCCCCCTACCAGTCAGCATGATCTGTATGGAGGTCTTGGAGCCCCACTCTATATTGTGGCATCCCATCACACGTCACAGTTGGAGCAGAGTTCCCACTGAAACACTAGACTCTGAATTGGAGCAATCTTCTACCACTGTTTTGGGTTTTTTTATTCCTATAAATAGGGCAATAAAAATAAATGGGGGTAAGAAAAAAGATATTTTTAAACCAGCACAGTTGCTTGTTCGTTCACTGAGTCAAAGTCCTCAGTCTAATTGGGCAACAGGTTAATGCCTGAGGTGGAGACTGGAATAATAAGTGAGCAGTCCTCGAAGGGACTGCCTTTCACTCAGGATGGATGAAAATCATCTTAACCTCTTGTCACCATGCAAACTGTTACTGTTATGTTACATTATTTATGCCCTGGAGTTGCCCGAGGGCCCATCCAGGGCAGCACTGATATGGCACAGCAGTACAAGAGCTGCTGGCTGAAATGTGTGAAACTGAGTCAGATCTACAAAACTCCCTGACCTGCAAAAGGAACAGTAGGTGATTTCCCAAAAGCAAGCATCATTATAATATATCATATATGTATGAACACACATTCTGTTTTGTTGAGCTAGAGGCACTAATACCATTTTATTTTCATTTCTAAATGTGCCACATAACACCTGAAAATTTGAGAAGTTTTTTAGGAAATTCATTAAACTGAAGGACTCTGCATTAAGGTGATACTATGCTCTAAAAGTGAAGACTTCACTAGAGATTTTCAAAAGCTTCCACACTGTGCAAATTGTGTGAAGAGATCTGAATTTGTATTCCTGTTTGAAAGGACAATGTGAGTGCATGGATGCAAATACATCAGTATTGGTTTTGAATTGAAAATCAAAATGAGATTTCATTTTAGGCCACTGATTTCACTGGATGTGCGTGGAAACTCTTCCGTTGTTGGATGCTCATTTCTGTTGTGGCAGGTGCAGAGGCAACTAAGTCCCACATAAAGTCCCAGAGGGGTCAGGGCTCAGTTGGCATCTAGTGAAACAGCACTACAATACTAAAGAGTGCAAACAACAAAATATCTAGAGTAAAATTTGTTTATCTAAACATAGATGGCTCAAGACATCTCAGGTGCCCTAGGAAGTTTCATCTGGCCTCCAGCTGCCACTGTCCTACCACCATGTGTATGAGATTATATTATGTACTTACCTTATTAACCTGAGAGATTGAAGACATTAAATTTAAGATAAACTCCAATTTTTAAGTTAAATTACTTGGAAAATATTTTATCTTCCTTTGGGGACATACGGTGTGCTTGACCAATCAGAACTCAGCTTGGATGATCAGTGCTCAATATTTTTTCATACTACATATTTTTGTGAGAGCTTATTTTTTATGTCATCCATTTCCTTACCTAGGATCTATTAGGTTTTATTCTGCTAGGTGATTTTTGTGTTCAGAAGCATTCTACAAACATGGCGTGTTGTTTGTTACGTGTGACTATCTTCAGAGCTCATCTTCAAGTTTCATGATGCTTTGCTTTGCTGTCACCAAAGTGCAATTTGGCACAGACACAGATTGCTCAGAGGGGCTGCAGATGCCCCATCCCTGGAAGTGCACAAGGCCAGGCTGGATAGGCTTTTGAGCAACCTGGTCTAGTGGAAGATGTCTCTGCCCATGTCAAGGGGATTGAACCTAGATGTTCTTTAAGGTCCTTTCTAACTCAAACCAGTCATAAAATTCTTCGACTAAAGGCAGTGAAAAGGACAGGTCTGATATCAAGGACTCAGGTGTCCCAATGGAATTCCATGTCCTGCTTACCCACCTGGCAGCTGCTGCAGCAGCCTGCCCAGGATGCGTTCTGTGCTTGTTTGAGTTCATACCATCCTTACAAGAGTGAGAACAGTCTCATCTCCTGTGTCTTCTGTAAATCATCCTAGATCCTCTCCAGTTGTTTCACTTTCTCCAGCTGTCATGCTCTATAACTGCCCGTCCCAGTCAGAGACATATTAGATCTGGGGGCCCAGCTGCCTTAGCAACTCAAGCAGATAGCTCCAAATGCACACCTTTGCTTGCTCTCCGTGGCAGTCCATCCGTCTGTGAACTACTGTGAAAGAACTTGCCTGACCAAAGTAGCTGTCTAGAGAGCAACTTAAAAACCTGGCTCCCGTCCTGAACTAAACAAGCGTCTGAATTGGCCTCAAAACCTCTCAGAAACTCTTCTTTTGAGGTATATCTGTTTCCAAATATCTATATTATTCCTTTTTACTACTTTTAGAGGGCCTGAAACACTTAAAGAGAACTGTTGACTTGATAATTACTTTTTCTGTAGAGTATTAGAGTAAATGATCTTTAAAGCACTTTCAAAGCAAACAGTGGAGTTACTAATACAGCATAAAAACCCTACAGAAAGCAGTGAGTATAAAGAAGGCTTTGTCAACTAGCTAATTTATCTCAGATGGCATCATTTCAGCATCTGGCTGAGTGCTGACATATAGTGCCAAAACGATCAAGAAAAGGATTTAGAGAGAAGGACAATTTGTTAGAATCCTATTAAAGGCAAAACATTCAAAGGTGTTTTTCTATGAGAAATCTTCTCTGAAAAAGGCAGATCTTCTGCAAACAGCTCAGAGGTTTTATCCATGCATTTTTTTTGACTGGACTGAACACAATCACAAGTGTACCTGAGCTGCTGCTGCTGAGTTCTTAGAAAAATGAGTGAGTAAATGATGTGCTAGTAAAGAAAGTGTTCCATCAAGAAACATTTCCTTTTTTTTTGTACAACCCAGGTAGCTTCCGTTCTTAAATCTTCGTAAACCTTTGGTGACTACGGGTATCAAGGTCCACATATATTCTGTCTAACATAAGGGGAGACTATTTACGAGATCATATAATGACAGGACAAGGGAGAATCGCTTCAAAGTGAAAGAGAGTAGGTTTAGATACCATATTAGAAAGAAATTCTTTACTGTGAGGGAGGTGAGACAGTGGCACAGATTACCCAGAGAAGTTGTGGATGCCCCATCTGTGGAGATGCCAGCTTGCCAGAGATAGACCGTAATCATGCAAAACCCCTCTGCAGTCAATAGACATAAGTGGGAGTATCCAGAAAGGTTCCAGACCACCTGGAATAAGTACTTGGTGCTCTTTATTATTTGAAAAAGGCAGCTGAGCTGGTTGGTAACTTCATAGTTAAACGTGAGAAAAATAGGTGCGACTAGAGCATGATTACTACCTTAAGAGGAAACGCAACACAATTTTATAAGTGATTTTTCCTCCTCATTGTATCTGGAGGGATCCAGAAGTACTAGTCCAGTGTGATTGTCCAGAGAGGTGAAATTGATTTCGCTTCCTGCAGTAGGTGATCTTTCTACTAACTTCTTTCTGGAGAGCTCCTCATTAGCTGGACATAAGCTATTTGCTCTTGGGAATTTGAGCGTTGTAATTGACACAAGGCATTGGTTTCTCCTTTATTCTTCCATGATAAATGTGGACCTAGAGTAAATATGAGGTTTGGTAATATACGTAATTACATGACCTTCACAGAATCACACAGAATTACAGAATATTATGAGTTGGAAGGGACCCACAAGGATCATCTAGTCCAACTCATCATCTAACACCTGTACAGAGACCGAAAGCACATCTTCCAAAGGAGAATTTGATCATATGAGTGAGCATACAGCAGAACTAAATAATTTCAAGTTGACATCTTTCTTCTACTTTTTTACACTTCAGAACTTTATAAAATTTTATACATTTAGTTACAGACTAGTGATAAATAGCCAAAATATATTGATCTATACATGCATAAAAAATCATTTTTTTAAAAGATAATTTCATTGAGAAAGTCAGATCCATGCAACAGACAAAGAAATTAGCTTCAGTGAATTAATTATTTTGTATCCGGCTATTTGCTAGGGTGCAGTTTTACCTTATATAGTGTACTTTCTTTGTTTCACATAACTACTTTAATCCTTTCTGGATGCATTCCAAGTTTCAGCTTCTTTTGCTGCTTTTGTAGCTGATTTCACATGACAGTTTTTCATTGTAGCTGTGTCAAGGAAAAAAGTCTCCAGCTATTCAGTTTATCTTGGCTTTGTTTCTAAATCATTGTGCCTTCTTATTAATTAACTGATTATCTTTTATATTCATTTATGGCTTTCATATTTCCTAGTCCCTGTATATCCCTTAACATCACATTCTACTTTTTTTCTCTGATTTCTTTTCCAACACCATGATTTCTTGTATGAATTAACATTCTGTGTAGTATTGGACTCTTATGTGAAGCTGTTACTTAGAATTCCTGCGCAAATTCTTGGAAGCAGAAATTGTGATTTTTATTTTTGGAGTTATATAATTTTTATTCTATAATCACCTAATTATGAAACCTTGTTTCCTTCTTTTTGGAAAACAGACTGTGACTTAAGGTTCATTGATTAGAATTTGCCAAATACTCCAGACTGCAAGCCCAGGATAGTCTTAAAATTAACAACAAAGAAGGTACAAATATTTAAGCTTCTAAATTGTGCAGTCCAATTTGCATCCAAGTCACTTTCATATTCAGGATATTTTTTAATAAATGGCAATTATTGGTTATTTTAGATGAAACCATATGTTATTTCCAAGACCTTGATAACTATATGTGATAATCATTTATAAGAAATCATGATCAGAAATCCTGGTAAAATTCTGTTTTGGCAACTGCATCCTGGCACAGCTCCATGGTAGATGAAGTATGTGCAGATTTTCTGTCGCCAAATTTCACTCACTCCCAAAATTATCTTAATCTTTATTTTCCTACATGTTTAAGAAGAGGGGGGGAGCAAGAGGACACATGTCAAGGCCTTGAAGATCACATTAGAAATGAGAGAAAGACATGGAAGTGTTTTTTAATAAGCCCATTGATCACTACAAAACTACACTTCCACATTTTCTGATTTCTTTTGATTTAGTAAATGTTGTCTTATGTTCTATGGGACTCTTTTCAGTGAATGTTCTTTTGATAATGTTGTCACTCACCATACTATTGTCGTTGGTACTTGGGGACTACAATTTCTCTCAATCCTCTTAAAAAAAAAAAAAAAAGAGGGGAGTGTAATGTTTCTGCTCTTTCATTCTTTTATTTGTTTGGAAAATGGCCACCCAACCCTGTAGCTGCAACGTGCATTACTCTGTTACTTCAGTGTTCATCCTGGCACTCTCTTGCTGCCAATCCCAGTAACACAAAGGTGAAAACAAAGTTCTCAATATCTGGTCACAAATTTACCTGAACCAGCTTGGACAATCATGCTTCACTGAGCAACGAAGAGCTCCAATTATTTCTTCTCTCTTTGGAAAAAAAAAAAAGATGCAGAATTAACAATATGTTGAAGTTCTGAAGCCACAGCTTCTCCCTCCATACTGACGTGTCAGATAAAGACTGCTTTGTTAAGAGCAACGCGAGTCCTGTGCAGAGAAGCAAGCTGCTGTGATGCATGTCATCTCTATCTACCAGAAGAGCACTTCAGCTGCTGGGAATTTACTTTGGCAGAAAACCAGATCTAGCCCATCTTATGAGCAAGAATGTTCTTGCATGTAGGTCCACACCCTCAGTGGACGGGCACTGAGATAGATATATCTCTATATATTGTGTGTTCTGTGCATCCTTAAGGAAAACAACAGCTTTTTTTTGCCTTTGTGTGTGTTTGTGGGAAATTGACATGGTTTCAATAATTGCATTTAATTCCATCAAGTATTTAGGCAGTCTTCATTTTAGAATTTTGACATGAAAAGAAAGGGAAACTTGCAATTCTGGATTTCTAATCTTTTGTATGATGGACTCCATGAAAACTGCTCAACTTGATAGTCCAATTTAAGCCCCAGTTCTGCAAAGCTGTTAACCATTTGCTTACCACTGAATACATGATTAGTCCCCCTGATATCAGTGCAATAATAACCCCTCAACTCTGCTTTTTACAGAGCTTCCCGTTCCCTTTAAAATGAATGTTTTATGGTAAACCCCTGCTTATTTGCAATTTTTCTCTTTGTGGATTCAATCCTTTATGGTTCATTTTTCAGTAAAGAGCAAGATCTGGGCATGTTCAGGAAATGATGTGAAGATAGAGAGATCATGAATATGTAAATGAGCATATGGCTATGTAAATAAGCCCCAACCCCTGCAGCCCCTGAGCACTAGGAGGGTGTTCCCTGGACAGCCGCATCAGCGGAGAGGGAGAGGGCACCCAAATTAAAGCTCCCTCAAGGCAGCACAACGTACTTTGTTTTTAATCCAGGAAGGACCCCAGAGGGATGCAGGCCGTGCCATGTCAGGGACCAGGCAGAACTTAACACAGAGATGCAGGAACTAGAGGATTCAGTCCAAGTGGCTGTTTAAGAGTTACTGCTTTAAAAAAACCTAGTTTGAGTAAAAGTTATTACTGTCATGCTGACTCACATTAGACAAGTCAGACCCTCAGCTTTATATCAGCTCAGCCTAATCGTGCGTGAGTCTAAGTTTCTGCTTGACTTACTATCTTCCAGGACAGGCTGAAGTTGTGTTTTGCAACTGCAGCAGAGTTGTACTTTAACCCAAATTCTTAAAAACTATTGTGCTGTGCAAAGGCACATTCCTGACATTTGCCACAGCCGTGCCAGAATTCAAGGATTTGGGATTTGGGGCTGTTTTATGACTGGAAACAAATCCAGTATGTTCATACCTTCCTGTTGTTTGTGGCCATGTCAGAAACTCTTAAATGAGATAATAGGGATGGGGTGTAAGACCACCTCGCCCTGGGAGGGTGGCTGGTTGGATGGGGCAGGGGCCTCTCCTCTGGGATGTGGGAGGTAAGGAGAAAGGAGCTGCAGACGGGGTGGGTAGGGGCAGCAGATGGAGCTACAGAGAGTTGGGTGGAGAGGAGCAGGGCTGCAGGTGCTCCCAGGGCCAAGGTCCCCGGTCCTCCGGCATGTCCAAGCACCAGGTACCACAGGGGGCGGTGAGAGGAGGAACCAGGCAAGGATCTCGGGAGGTGGAAGCGACATGGCCTGGCAGCGCCAACAGGGGACAGGTAGGGGGTGGCATGTCCCAAGCCCTCCTGGTACTGTCCCGTCTCGTCCCAGGGCACCCCGGCTTGCCCTGCTACGGGCACCAGCCCTGGGACAGGCTGGCAGTAGTGCCCCAGCATGACATGCCCACTCCCTCTCTGCCATGGCCACAGCACTGGGGTCCCTGCTGCCGTGGCAAACCCACCCTGTGCACCATGTTCATCCAAGCTGACTTTAAACACGCACACATCCCGATAAGCCATGGCTCAGTACAGCTGCAAAAGGCAGGAATCTCGAGACTCCCTGGATGGGATTGGGCAGAAACCATTCTCTTCAGTCTCCTTAGCTGGCTCAGGGTGTGGGGCAGTCCTGGGAAGGTCACACAGTGCTTCAGAGCTTAAATGGCGGGAGGGGCAACAGGCAGGGATCAATGGCATATTCATGACGACATTATCTTCACAGTTCGTGGGCTTTGCAGAGGGGACCTGGACCCGAAGATCCACAAATCATAGGGAATCACTGTATTAATGTGAAGCAGAAGTAATTTTATAATTTAAACTGCAACTAAATTACCCAATTACATTAATATCTCACTGCATTGCGACTCCTCCATTGCGACCTCGCTGGTTTGTGAGAAATTTTTCTTGCAAATCTGCCTCAGTGATTTGCAGAACTTCCCGGCCAATGCATGCACAGTGCCTCTGCTTTGCCGAGGGGTGGTGCCAGCACTCCCTGTGGGGCGGGATTGGCCCAGCCCCGCGAGGAGGTCACGTGGTGCATCTCGCTCCTATTGCGTTTAGGGTCCCATGGCGCCGTGCCCCAGTCTCTGCCCCGTTCTTTTGTGTCTCCATGCCTGGTCCCTACAGTGGAAGGCTCATATCATGGTACGCCCTGGGTGGCAGCTGAGACCCAGCGCAGGACCGCCACAAGCCACTCTGTCCCCTGTTACTCTGAGCCCACCTGGGAGACTGGCCCCCACCGGGCATATTACTGTTTCCATGGCTACAGGCGGGGAAGGCAATGCAGTCTGTGCCCAGGGACTGTGTGCTGGCACACCTGGTGATGACATAGCCCCAGAGAAAGTGCCCCATGAAAGCGTGGCTGGGCTGGCTGCAGCAGTGGTGGGGCAAGTACTGTGTGGTGGGATGGGGCAGCGGCGGGACGTGCCCAGAAGTTAAAGTTTCCCAGGCTCCAAGAGCGCCAACCAGAGCCCAGGGACACCCCTTCCCCATCACAGCTCCCCCGGAGCTTTCCCACTGCGGAGGCAGTGCAAGCATGAGAGGTGGCAGCAGCCTAGTGGCGGCTGTAGAACTAACAGCATGGCCAAAGAGAAACCCAGAGATTCTCCAGGGAGTCTCCTCAGGCCGAAAGGGCTCAGAAACACTTCCCTTTGTGCCCCTTGTGCTGTGAGAGNGCATATTACTGTTTCCATGGCTACAGGCGGGGAAGGCAATGCAGTCTGTGCCCAGGGACTGTGTGCTGGCACACCTGGTGATGACATAGCCCCAGAGAAAGTGCCCCATGAAAGCGTGGCTGGGCTGGCTGCAGCAGTGGTGGGGCAAGTACTGTGTGGTGGGATGGGGCAGCGGCGGGACGTGCCCAGAAGTTAAAGTTTCCCAGGCTCCAAGAGCGCCAACCAGAGCCCAGGGACACCCCTTCCCCATCACAGCTCCCCCGGAGCTTTCCCACTGCGGAGGCAGTGCAAGCATGAGAGGTGGCAGCAGCCTAGTGGCGGCTGTAGAACTAACAGCATGGCCAAAGAGAAACCCAGAGATTCTCCAGGGAGTCTCCTCAGGCCGAAAGGGCTCAGAAACACTTCCCTTTGTGCCCCTTGTGCTGTGAGAGCCCATGGGGAGGAGCAGAAAATGGTCCACAGCACTCCTGGTTGGATGGGGGTGGAGCAATGGGCATGGCTTGTATGCATATTAATGACCCGTGTATGATTGTAAATTAGATGTTTCGTGAGACCCTGACAAGACCCCTTCCTTGCCAAGGGGGAGGTATGACTGTATTGATAGTCAACAATCTTTCTTTAAAGTGCAGTAGATTAAAAATGGTCATACATGTGGTAAAATGAGAACACCAAAGCAGAAACATTAACTCCAAAATATTTTTCTACTTTTGTTATACAAGATTATAAAAGGAGTGTCATTTTTTCATTTTGACACGTGATTGTGCAGTGTAACCATTTATTGCAGTGGGTACTTTTGAGATAGATCATCTTAGCCCTTTTACTTAACTATACTTGCAATGATAAGGTCTATACCCTCAGACACCTGTGCAGCTGCAGGCTCTTCTTCAGCACTACAGCTTGAAATTCTATTCTGCTCAGGATCATCCAAGTGCAGATCAAGCTATTCTCTTCAAGGCCTCCCATTGCTCTTGACACAGGCTGGAAATAATGGCAGCTTTTATTGCTGTTGTTATTGCTCTAAGGTCAGGCTTCTGGCTCTTTCATCTATTCTTCCACTCTCCCATTCTTTCATTTGTTCATCTTGATAGAACTCACACATGTGAAATACATTGGATTTCTTAGATCAAGAGACTGGCTGCCTTCTGTGTCTCAGAGCATTAAGAAGGGCCGTGGTCCTTTGGGTAAATGGAGTGTGGTATGGAGAAATAAATGTTACTGTCTTCAGCCAAAGGTGAATGTATGTGTTGTATCTGTTGAACGTATCTCTGACACTGATTTAACAGTTCTTTCTTCTTAGTATGTGTTACACACACTCTCCCCACTGCCAAGGCACAAAACTTGAAATTACGCCATGCAAAAGGTCAAATTTACTTAATTGTATCCTTCTCAGGTTACAGCCTTGAACAGTGCTACCAGGTGAATATTTAACCTCTTTTTAAGGTAGTACAGTTATAACCCGTCATTTGTGAGGAACGGGTCAGGCCAAAGGTCTCGCGAAACATCAAACTCACAAAGACGTGCAGGTCATTAATGTGCATGCAGGCCACGCCGATTGCTCCACCCCCCGGCACTCTGGAGTGCTGCGGACAATTTTCTGCTCCTTCCCACAGGCTCTCTCAGCACAGGGGAGCAAAGGGAACCATTTCTGAGCAGCTGCTGCGACCGTGTGTGCGCGCAGCCCAAACCCCATGCTGCTGCTTCCCCCCTCAGTCCCCCCCTACCCCCCCAGGCCGCAATGCTAGCACTGGCCCCAGCAGCCCCACGCCGGCCTGCGTGTGCTCGCCCTGCCTCCGCAGCAGGGAAGGGGTGTCTCTGAGCTCCGGTCATCATTCTTGGAGCCTGGAAAAACCTTAACTTTGCAACACTGCGACACCTCATGTCGCTTATGGCGGGGCGGGGGGGGGGGGGGGGGAGTCGGGATCGGAGGTTCTTTCCCTTTAAAATCCACCCGTCCTGTTAGGGGCAGCGCTGCCGGGCTTTGACAGCACTTTGGGTAACAAGGAATGGCATGTCTTGTGGCGGTGCTGCGGTGGGTCTCAGCAGAGCACACAGGAGACACACAGGACTGGGTCAGGGACTGGAGCACGGTGCCGCAGGGCTCTAAACACCATTGTGAGCTGGAGAAACTGCGTGCCCTCCCCGCACCACACGCCCACAGGGAGCACCGGCACTGCTGCTCGGCAAAGCAGAGGCACTGTGCATGTGTCGGTGAGGAAACCTCGCAGATCTCTGAAACTGAGCTGCGAGAAATTTTCCTCACAAATGCCTGGGATTGTAATGGACAGGTCGCAATGCAGCGGGGATTCACTGTATTTTGACATTTATTTTCTCTGCCTGGAAGCATCATGATAAGAAAGATTTACTTTTTCAAGCTGCACCTACAATTCGCTGGTAGTTTTAGGAATACAGTCATACCTCCATGCTCATGGGCTTGGGGTCTCTGTGAGTCCATGTGAAACATTAAATCCATGAACAAGGGTGCACCATTAATATGGCAAATTATTGCCATAAATATAGCTACTTTGCAACACTGAAACATGCCGTGGCCCCCCCTTAGGGCCTCGGAGTCAGAGCTTTTTCCTTTGAATTTCAGAGGCTATGCAGGTCCCTGGGGATGGGAAGTTGCCCCTTGCATTCCAGGAGCTGCAGCTGCTGGAGCGCTTTGCCTGTGGCTATGCATGTGTGCATATACGCTGGCAGGTCCAGGCTGGCTGCCATGTCTGGAACAGGACCATACAGTGTCGTGTGTTGGAGTTTATGACTTCCCCAGTCCTGGGGCGGGCGTGCAGCCAGCTCCAGCCACCTGCTGCAGTAGAGCGGGACCACGCCATCTCACAGAGCTATACACCTCTCTGTGAATCACTGACTAAACTCGCCGAAAAATTTTACGCAAATCTATGAAGGTGTGAATTACCGAGGTATGACTGTATTTCAAAATATAAAAAGACCTATTAGATGGAGTCCATCTTATCACAAGAAATGCTGTAGCATATATATATATATACCCTGGTATAAGTGTAATCACTTTGAAAGAGATCCAGTGGGTTTAAAAATGATGTATGCTTACGTCTGGCTGTGAAATTCCTAACAGAAGCTATGGACAGTGGCCCAGAGACAGGTCTTTGTAAGGACTGCTGTACGATTGGGCAAGTAGCAGTTTCAGTGGCATTGCCAGTCACTTGGCAGCTCTCCAGGGTTTCTGATGGCCTTGAGGAAGTCAGACTCTCTGTGTGGTCTTTTATTAGGAAGCCAAGAATGGTGTTGATCTACAGAGCATAACCAGATGACAAAACCAAGTAAACCTCTCTCTCTGCTCGAGCACATTAAGGAGAGAGGCTAATGAGCTCCAGCCAAAGCCACACTTCTCAAGTCTTCCTGTTCACATCAGGATCTTTCTTTCATGTTTCACTGGATTTTTTTTTAAATAAAAATTTGTGAGGGTTATGAAGAAAAAATTAAACAAGTGCTGGTGTAGTGGTGCCTACATGAGATCTTAAAAGTGGCCAGAAAAGTAAGTGTTGTCTCCCACTAATGTCTCCTTACAAAGCTTGCCTGACAATATCCTGCAGACAGTTGATGATCATGCTGTCTGCCTTGAAGTATTCTTATGCCTTGGACATGTTAAGATGAATAGACATGTTGTGGTTTTTGTGCCTAAGGCAGGATTAGCTGAGCAGATAATTTCTGATCCTGATCCCTGACCCTCAGGGATGCCATTGGGACAGAATATGGACATATCACCTATTTCTAGATGGAAACTATTGATACCTTCTCTACTCTGAAGGGAAGACTGCTCTCATGTTTTTGCCAGAGGAAGGAAGTGTTGCATTGCTTGTAGTGCCTTACTGAGAGCACTCACTACTCAAAGCAGGGTGATACCACTAGAAGTGTCAACAAGACAGGGAGGATCTCAGTTGAAACAAGTCCCACGCACTCAATATCAAAATGATCAAGATGATCCAGCCCAAGTGAAAATTACTTTTGAGATGGGCTGAAAACTTCAGGAGTAGCAGCAGCCATCTCCTTGCTTTGGGAGATCGGTGAAGATATTTCCTCCCTGCTGCAGCTGCTGTTTTCCTGATGTCCTCTCCTGCTGCAAGCACAGTCATGTCTGGAAGGGAAGCAATCACTTTATGGTCTGCCATGGGATTCCCCAGCACCATTCATCAGTGATGAGTTTGGCTGTATAAAGATACTGAGGCCATTAAATGCGTTCAAAACCATATTGTGGCACTGTTGCACACATTAGACAGATCAGTGAAGTTTTCAGGAATGAGTTGTGATCTCAGGTGGGGATAGGGAAATTTCTCTAGTTTTTAGTTCTGGACTCTACAATTTCATTCCCACAGCAGCCCCCATGCAGGTGATCCCCTGGTGGCATGCTCCTTTGGAGATGGTCAGGATCAATGCCCATGTGAAAAGGTCCCTCATAGCTATGTCCTGCATTATGGTCACTCAGCAGTTTGTAGCTGCATCTGCTTTCAAACCCCATCAGTGCAATGGAAGAGCTTGAATTATGCTCTGCATTCCCTGTCTGAGGTGGACACACTCACAAGTGGGCAGAAAACTAGAAAAGTGTTTTCCTAGGTGGGCAGAAAGGAGGGTGGCAGTGGCACTTCCTCCCTGACTAACATTGATCCATGTCACTCTGTTTCCCTTGCAGGGACGTGCCACATCGGCTGGGCCTACTACTGCACGGGCGGGGGCGCGGCAGCCGCCATGCTGGTGTGCACCTGGCTGGCCTGCTTCTCAGGCAAGAAGCAGAAGCAATACCCCTACTAAGTTGGCTGCAGGCGCAGGCACTGCCAAGTGCCCAAGAGGGTTGCCGATGTCTTCTGGATAACGACAAGATGAACAAGAAATTTTTAAGTGCTTTCTCTCCGGAGCAGGCCTAGGGCAGAATGGCGGATAGGCCCCAGGATGGCAGGGAGATGAAGGGTGGTGCAAAGCCACTCAGCTGGGCTGGGCAGGGACAGGCTTTCTCACTCAAGCCTCCTCATGGTCTGCTCCTCAAAAATGCAAGCAAGGAAAATTTCGCTTTGGCAGTGATGAAATTCTGCATGCACCAATTAATTGATGAGTTGGTGAGGGGGCGACAGTGCCAGGAAGATGGGGTAGCGAATGGCAGCCCCTTGGTGTGGCACTCCTGAAAGCACAAACACACGCACAGATGTTGACCATGGCACAAAATGAGTAGAGAAGAAACTTTGTTTTGGTGCGATTCTTCCTTCTTTTCCTTTTTTAAAATTTTTTTTTAACTTCTTTCTGGTGGTTTCAAACTCAGTGTTGCAACACTTTTTAATCTATATATTAAACCTAATAAAAGGACCAATAAGCTGCTTTATCAGTATTTTGTATTATCTCTACACATTTTTCTTGCCCAAACATTTAGCCACTGCTTATTCAGCCCTATATAACTTTTTTCAAGTCTCTGTGTTTTCAACATTATTACAAAATGCAACATAGTTACTTGGCATATGTAGCCTTCCTATAGTACTTTTATGAAATTCAGTAAATGGACGTTTTTCTGTCCATTGGAAATTCCACTTATGGTACTGTAGAGCTCTGTTGGTTATGTACGACTAGCGGGAAACTTCTTCCAGACATAGATTTCTGTTGCTGTTATGTTTAGCTCATTGATGTCGTATTGTGCTGTACCATGTTTATTATTTCAATACTCATTTTTGTAAAATATATATATAATATGTGCTATTTTATGTTTGTATTTGAAAAAACTCTGTAAATAAATTTTTCCTTGATCAATACTTGCAATGCATGGTCGTGTTAGTAGATGAAACAGTTCCTTTCCAGATCCCCACTGGAAAAATTCTCAGAAGTAATCATGACTTTTATAACCATGCTGTATCCTTTCACTCTGTAAAACACATGCATTTAGAGTTCAGTTACATTGCCTGAGGATAGACATCTATTGCCACCAGGCATTTTGGTGCATCCTGCATTTTTGCCTGCTGCTGTCAGATGTCCTGAAGGACTTCAGCGACATCTTCCCCATTTTGTCTGGGCTACTGCAGACTCAGCATTTCACACAGCGCTGTATTATCCCTGATAAGTGACTGAAATAAGCCTTTGATTTGTTAATAGCATGGACACTGTTCAAATACCTACCAGGTGGTATTCCCTGCACAGGACATTGGAACTGTACATACAAAACTTTAAAAACCAATCTTTTGTTTTCTTTAAGTAAGACAATGTGACCTTAGAGCATGGGAACTTGTAAGGTAAGGGGTTTTCAATCATGAGATTAACTGCTGTTATTACCTTTCAATTATTTTTTTTTTGCTTTTGTTTTCACAATATGGTATTTCTGTTGTTTATTTTTAATTTACCATCTATGTTCTAGTTGCTGTTCTGTTGGCTAGTAACACTTGTAGCTGAACAGATCTGACATCATGCAGTTGCTTTGTACATTACACTGGGCAGCTCTTGAGGGGGGGTGTGGAAATAGCAATGTCAGCTTAGAGTGATCAATCCTGCTGCCACTCAGCTGAATGTTACTGAGTTTCATTATGGGCTGAGCACTATTTATTTGCTTTATGGTGCTGTGCAGTTAAAGCAAAATTACACCATACTGCTCCCAGATTAGCCCATAATAACCCTATCTCATCTTACTGCACTTCTGCTGAGAAGCACACCAACCATGCTGCGGGGACTTGCCTCCCTGCGTGCTCTTCCAGTAGTGTCAGCAGTAGTGGGACATGGAGTTCTTGCCTCTTGATTCCAAGTTTCAAGGCGTATCTCTTCTCTTGAGCACACAGAACCATACCCAAACCTACTATCGAAGGTCAGCAGCATTCCATATATCCTCATCGGAAGTATGAATATGCCTGTTAGGATCGTGCTGCTTTATTAAAACTGATGGAGATATTAACACAACTTTGGCTGTGGCTCCCTTGATTCCAGTAAGATCTTTGGCAAGTGTATCTCAATGGAAAAATGCTGCCTTTGTACATCATGTTACTGTGGAAACATGCCTTTCCATACTGTGGAAACTACCATTTCTGTGATTCGGCTATAAATATATGTGTTATTGGTTTACATTTGACTCTCTCAGGATTATATCCTGGACCATGCATCATGGAGAACATTTTGACTTATTTTAGATCTTCCTGTGTTCAGGCTTGATTTATCATGACAAACTGGAACTATGCAATTACTTCATGAGGATTTTGTTGCAATGCAATAACATTATAGCATGACTGGCTTTCTCTGAATTTGTATACAATCTCCTTTTTTTAATTTGGGCTTAAATAAAATGTCAATTTTTAATAATCAAGCCAATGACATGATGCACCTGCTTTGTAGCTGTTTATCATATAGCCCTCAGCTGCTGTGGTGTGAGTAAACCAATCACAGCTTAATTAGGTTTGTCCGTATTTGTGCATTTTGATTCTGATACCCATTTTGCACTAGAATATAAATACCATTTATTATCATGGTTATCAAGCCGCACAGCTACAAACTCCAATAACTTTGAACTGGGCAAAGGATTGCTTTCAATTTCACAGTATGAAGTGTCAATGAAACATTTACAATATTTACCATATTTAAGTTTCCATTCATTTATCCTTGAAGATGAGGAGCTTGGCCTTACATTTGTCGAAACGAAAGAAGTAAGCTTGTACATGCTGCGGGGTCACTGAATTCTGTCCTTGACATTGCTACCAATTGTATTCCAGAATCCTGATCATAAATTTATCANGGTCACCTCTGAGCCTCCTCTTTTCCAACAGCAACATTGGGAAATTTATTGCAAAGTCTCATTCTTTGGGTGAGTATATAGTATTTCCTATGTTCTAGACCACCCAGTGTTCTAAAGCTCATTGTCAAGACAGATGTCAAAGATCTTAGCCCTCTCCCCAAAAACAAACTGTAGGAGCTACCAGTTTCACCTGTCATTCCCAATACATGAGATCTCTCTCTCTCATTCTCTCTCTCTCATGGGCACAGACTACTGTTTGTTATCAGAAACTGTCTTAGGACCAGAGGATACTTCAAGTGGGAAAAAAACCTCAGAAGGGCTGTGGTCCAACCTTCTGCTCAAGGCAGGGTCAGTCGTGAGGCTACAATAGGTTGCTTAAGAGTTTATCTCCCAGGTCTGGAAAAACTCCAAGGATGGAGATGCACAACATCTCTGGGCAGCCTGTGCTGCTCCCTGACTATCCTCATAGGGAATGGATTCTCCTTATAATGGATCTCTTATTTCAAGTAGTTATGACTCTCTCATCCTCCCACCTATAATCACCGAGAAGAGCTCTTCTCATGTCACCTCCCTACAGGTACTGTAACAGGCTATCATTTGGTTATCATGTCCTCCTCACAGCTATCTTTTAACCAGGCTGAATAAGCCCTGACTTTTGGTCTCTGGTCCCCAGGTCCTCAGGTCGTTTCCCCTGCTCCCAGACCAGGCAGGCCCTTGCCTACGCCACTCCAAGGGCTTCTTCCTTCACACGTGTATGACTTGGCATTTGTCCTTTTTGAATTTCATAAAGTTCCTGTTGTGCCATTCCTCCCAACTGTCTCAGTGCCTATGGAAGGCAGCTCTACACCTCAGTATATTGCCTGGTGTCCCCAACTTGAAGTCATCAGAAAACTTAATGAGAGCACACTCCTCCAGCTCTGATCCGGGTCACTGATAAAGCCATAACACAGGACAGGTTCCATGGTAGACTTGTGATGCCCCACTCACTACAAGCAGCCAGGCCCAGCTGGGAGACATGACCCTGGGCATCTAACGAGGCTTTCACCTATCAGGTTGCCTAGCCATTCAGATCATAATGTCCCAACTCCGGTACAAAAAACCTGGAAGCCTGTGATAAAAGCCTTGTTAAAATCCATGCAAAAACCAGCCACTGCTCGTCTCTCAATCACAAATCCAGTTGTTACACCATGGTGTGTCAGGAACATCTTGTTCTTAATAAATACAATTTGACTGGAAATGTACTTACATAAGTTTGAGTGAGGCAAGTGGAGGTGGAAGAACTTGATGCAATTTTATTTATGTGAGTTTAGTCTTTGGGAATGACTTTGGGAGAACACATTTTGAGTAGGAAATTCTCCCAGCCTAACTCCAGAGAGCTGGAGACTTTCTTTGCCTATGCAGCATAGTGTGCAGTGCCAAGATTCTTGTCCTGAGCACTAACGCAGTATTTCCTGCGAGGTAAAATGCAAGTTCTGTCATTCAAGCATTAAGTCAGGGGGAAGCTTTTCTGCATAAATATGAGGCATATGAAGGCCCTATTTGAGAAGGCATTATTCTATTTCTATCAAAAAAGTAATTGCTTTCCAAAACTTACATGTTAACTGATGACTTGAATTTTCACTACATGATGTAGAGTTTGCTCTCTCCACAAAACACAAAATATATGCCTATGGAAAAAGCCTCAACCTTTAAAAATACTTTAAATATTTTGAAATTAGTTAGATAGTTCCTGAGGTGGTGTAATGCCTGTGTTTCCTTTTTCTTGAGAGAAAATCCAGAAATCAATTGCAACTGCAATTTATGTCATTCATTCAAATAGTTTGTGAAAAATATCAAACTGAATGACAAGACAGATAATCTGTACATCAACGTAAGCATTAATTTTGCTCTACATACTTAACCTTCCAGAGAGACAATGACAAAATTAGGTATGTCTTTTTTTAGAAGAGTTATTTAAGTGTAATCCCTTAAGCAAATAGGATTTAAAATACATAGTATATGCTTTTGAGTATAGTAAGTGTTTTAATTAATATTCTTTAAATAATGATGGATCAGTGAAAATAAGGAATATTTTTAAACAGTTTCAAGTTCACTTGTCTTAGTGACAGGAAGGATTTTTATGTCATTAAAGGTAAATAGATGACCTTTTTTCTTGTTCCTCATCAAGGAACATAATGTTCATTGAAATTTATACGGATATTTTAGCTGAGTAAAATATCAGTCAGCTGACTCTGACTCTTTTTGTGGACAATTTTGAGACCTTTTAGTCTGCTAGGAGTATCTGCTAAGATTATCAGTATGTTGAGCATATTCTGCTGTGTCAGGCATATTAAATTATCATAAGGAAAATGGTAGGAATTCTAATAGGAACACATAACACACCTTCATCAGACACATCGGCATCACCAGGGTCCAGCACATTGCTGCCCAATTTCCTGGCTGACGAAGAGCAAATGAACTATAAGTAACTCTGCTTTGAGCATCCTCCATCACGCAGGGATATCTTGTGACTCTCAAATAGCTCCTCAGCTAGGCATTGTAGCCAATACTGAGAATCACTGGATGTATGATCATCTCTAAACATGCATCAAGCGTGGTCATTGCCCCAGTGGTTATAAATCATTTTGGCTTGTTGGAGAAGGAATGGTAAAGCAACGCTAGAGCACAGAAAAGCCCCATCTCACCTGAATCCTAAACCAAGTGTGAGCAGGCAGAAAGCTGCGGCTTCACAGTATCCTTGGGAATGGGAGGACAGTTTGCTATCACCATGGAAAGCAGCTGTTAGCTCCTGTCTGCAGCAAGACTTAGCAGCCCAAGGAATGGGGTCAAGGAGTCTGTAACCACTCAGGTAACTTTCCAGACATTTTTCTCGTAGAATACATGTGGATACCAGTGCCTGAGTTCCCAAGAGATCATATTAAAGACAGAGTGCTCGCTTCTAGCTTGTCACCCTCAGAGGCGGTCCCACCTGGACAGAGGGAAATGCTTGTGTACAGCTCCCTCAACAGACTGTGTGGGTGAGACCCCTGTACCAGCCTCAGTTCCAGGACAGAATCCAAGGTGTTCCATGTGCTCCATGTGCATTTGAAAACTGCATGCAGTCCTGCTGTGCACACATGAGTATATTCAGCCTCTTCATTCCTCAGGAGCAATAGGTAGCTTTGATTATCTTCACACCAGCCAGCAAAATATATACTTAGGTACACTTAATAAGGAAATACAGTAGACTTGTGCTTGTAGACAGTCACCCTGCAAAGCACTTCTGCTCCAGTTCATTGCCAAAAAACGGAGTGATTCATCAAGTAATGGGCAGTCAGTTTCTACGCAGGACACCTGAATGGATGGTTTGTGACAAATTCTTCTGCATTTCAGCCCAATAATTTTATCCTATTTCCTAAACCTCTGCCAGATGTGGCCACTTTTAAAAGCATTGGGCATTTGAAAACATGGTAACTGCTAAAGGGAAAGCAAGCTGTTCATGTGAATAGTTTGTTTTCTCTTAAGAATTTCAATTATTTCAATGGACTTGGGCCGAACTCCATGACCCTGGTCCAAAACCCATTGGAATCTATGGCAAATAGTCCACTCACTTAACTCAGGCATTCAATGGGCAAAGTGCCATACCTATTCTTTATCTGGCCTTGTATTGTGTTTTGGTGAACTGTCCATCTTTTTTTCTGCAGAAAAAAATGCACATGGTTTTGTACTTACCTAAATGTTTCTTGCGATCTGAGAATTAACTAAAACAAGATTCTACAAATTCCAGAACTATCTGGTATGTTATTTTGGCAATTAGTATGTATTTATTGAGGAGTTATGTCTTCAAAGATTGGAAGCTCTTAATAAAATAATAGTTTTTATGTATTTTTCAGATAAACTGCTGGATTTGAATAATAAAGCTCTTTTTTTGCGATGCAAGCCAGCTGTGCATCCCTATCTTGCCTGTTCCAGAGGAAGAAAATGAAAGGTGGATTAATTAACATGATGAACATTTCAAAGAATATGAAATAAAATCTGCTACATAGTGTAAGGATGCAGTTTTCAGCAGATATTACCACGCTCGATGGGTCCAAAGGGACTCTTTTACTCCCAGATAGAGAGGACAAACTAGAATCAGAGTCATATGGGTGGTTTTACTGAGGACCCCGCTACAGAGTTGTAGTAGATGCACCACACCTGTGCTCCACACCTATTCTCCACCTACTTGCTGTGTCTCAGTAAATCTCCATATGAAGCATTTGGATTATTTTCCTTCATATTGTACCACCAAAAGTATCAGTGAGCTCTCTATGAACCTATGACAAATATTTTCCAATCTATCACTAGGACCTCTGAGACCGCCGCAGCAAAAATAAGGGTTAGTAAAGAACTTTATTTTGCTGGACAGCAGTATCTTTTGGTAAAGAAATGGAGAAAGGAAATCTCAGTTGAAACACAAGCTATAGTTAGGACAGTACATTTGAAATGATTAAATAATTCTTGCCTGGAGTTCAGTGGCTGTATTAAGAATTGCAGTGTGAGATACATATTTGTTTTCAAGTAGCTGTCAACATATCATTTGTTTTCTTCACTTCTGGGATCACTTATGGTGTACACAGGAATTAAAAAGATATTGGAGTGCATTAGTATACCTGCCTGTTTCTCTGGCTAAAATCAGAACTCACAGAAACTCTTTCACCCTGCTCCTGTATGTTGACTTCAGCAAGTCTGTGAGCTTTACAGTCACCTCAGGAAAGCGCCTCTTCTCAAATGCATGTTTGTGAGCAGGGTATCTGCTGTGGTTCTCCACATCACACTTTCTACAAGTTGTTACAACTTGCTGCTGCAAAGCATGATCGTCGCTTCTGGAAGGTTTCAAGCTCTCTCACTAACTAATCAAAGTACCTTCTTTTGGGATAATTAATTTCCAGGAGATTAAATGTTTCATTTCCCAAAGAGTTCTTGCATCCCACTCTCTTGAAGACCATTGAACAACACTGATTCAGTAGTACAGTAAATCCTCGCTGCATTGTGACCTCTGCATTGCGACCCCACAGATTTGCAAGGAAAATTTCTCACAATATCACTTCAGCCGTTTGCGAGTTTCCCCAGCCGACACGTGCGCAGTGCCTCTGGTCCACAGAGGGGCAGTGCCAGAGCTCCCTGTGGGGCAACGCCAGCCTGGCCCCACAGGGAGGGTCGTGAGTCATGCTGTCCCCTGTTACTCTAAACACAGCTGGTGACTGACACCCCCCGGGCACGTGTTACTGTTTCCATGGCTACAGAGGGTGAAGGAAAGCGCCCCAGGAAAGTGGGGCTGGCCATGGTGGCCAGCAGGACACGTTCACTCCGCTGCCGCAGTTGAACGCCCCCACCCTGCAGTGAGGGGCTGTCACATGGTAGGCACAAGCATCGGAGCTGGGGAGGGGGCGGGAGCAGCGGTGCATGGTTTGAGCTGTGAGCACATGCGGTCAGCAGCTGCGGAAGCCGCAGCGCGGCCAAAGAGAAATCTAGGGATTGTCGTGGGGGATTCTCGAGGCAGAGAGGGCTCAGAAATGGTTCCCATTCCTCCCCTGTGCTGTGAGAGCTCGTGGGGAGGAGTCAAAGAGGTTCCCCAGCGCTCCTGATTGGTTGGGGGTGGAGCGATGGGCATGGCCTGCATGCATATTAATGATCTGCATGTATTTGTGAGTTTGACATTTTGCGAGACCTCTGACATGACCCGTTTCTCACAAATGCAGGGGTATAACTGTAGTATCACTCATACCTATTCTATATTTTTTACAAAGTCTTCAGGGCAGCAGTACCAGGAGAAGTCACACCGCAGGCTACAGACCCACCTGTGCTAAGAGGGAAGGAGCTATTTAGAAGTAGCATGTAGAAAACAAAGTCAGCCATGCCCAGATGTGCTGTGACATTTCAAAGAGCAATTGCATTAAATGTTTATATCTACAATGAAATATTAATCAATCTACATTTGTTGTCAGTGTGTAGCAGTGGTATTCATGTGCCTCAGAAGAATGACTCTGGTTTTGTCATGTACTGGTGAGCAGTTTCACAGCTCCTCAGTCTGTAGATTGTAATGCCTGCTCATACTGTCAATATCAAGGAATGTGAATTATAGGCCAAGTTTCTGGGCCAGTCTGACTCTCAAGGAAAATCAGTAAGATATTTTAGCTACTGGAGTTAGATCACTGAAGCATACCTTTCCAGGAGCTAATGTTTTGTGATCTGAGACTTGTGGTGTAGCTAGGCTTAACTTGCAGCTCTCAAACTAGCAGAGAGATGTAACAGATGACTAGATAGAAACTGATGAAAAAATGATAGCTGCCTGCAAGTAAGGTAAGCTGAAAACTTAAGCGATGAAAATTTAAACACTTAAATGAAAATAATTGGTATAGAAATCCAAACAGTGCATCAGGAGTCTTATGTACTTCAGCAGATGGCTGATACTCAGTTTTTCAGTAACTTCTGTTCCAAGAAATGAAGATGTTCTTTTCCTCCCTCTTATCCAATATTAATGGGATTGAGGTCTAATTAAATGTTTATTAAGAGTTGCACTTCTCCATTCTTCCCTCCCTCTCACTTTTTAGTCCTATAAGACATTGATCTTCCTGGTGGAAGCCACTGGTATACTCACTCATACATGGACATTTCAGGACTGTACTTTTAAAAAAGACAAATGCTTCTTACAAAAGATTCAGCAGCCTATTTCATATGCAGCTTCCTTTGGGAGCCACAGTACAACTCTCATGAATGCAACACTCAGTTCTGGGTACTTCACTGGCTTACATAATTAGGAAACATTGCTGCCTAAGCCTTGTTCAGACAGATGATTTCAACAGTCAAGATGTAAATGTACTTAGAAGTAAAGCTCGTTGTTCCTTTTTCATTGCCGCGCAAACAGCAGGACCATTCAGAGCTGCCTCAGCACAATTATAAAATGTTCTGAGCTGCTTGGAGTCATTTCAGTCAATCTGAACATTTATTTCCTTTCCTGGCAATGCAGAGTGAAGGTGCTGACAGACCCTAAATACATTGCTCAAGACATAAAGCAATTCACAACCCAGCTTCTGGAGCAGATGGTTTTAAGCTGTCCAGTGTTTTAAGTAGCACAGGTATTGCTCCCTTGTGCTGACCTTGGGATGATGCTTTACCCAGCTGCAACACTGTGAATGGGGAGAGATCTCAGGAAAAGCGGTAAATTGGAAATCTTTTTCTCCTTTACATCATGGGCTCAAAAAGAGGCCAAGCTACCTGGCACCTGATGACTGTAGACCACTGAACCATGGTACGTACGAGATGAGCTAATAAAAACAGATGATTGAGAACTTTTCTGCATATCCTGGGCCGTGTTTCTGACAGTCCCAGCAGCTAAATTGCTAAGGCAATACACTTGGTCTCTGACTGCCACCTTAACTGTCCTGACTAGCAGCTGATCTTCAAGACACCACAAAAAAAGGCTATCCTCCAAATGAAGAGGAAATGTTTTCCATATTAGCACTATGTTCTTCCTGCCTGCTTTCCTATAGCTTTGCACCTGTTTGCCCCTCACAAATCTCCTTACTTCAGTTTTCTGAATCCCCACCAGTATCTACAGCCACCTTTGTTTTCTTAATGGGTTAAAAAATGGAAAAATAAGTACGCTTATGTTGCTCAGACTTAATTGTATAAAAAAGTTCTTCCCCCAAAATCAAATAAGGCTGACAAATGTCCTGGAGACTCTTTTAGTGTCTACAAGGCATGTATTCTGGCAGCTGTTTACTGTTGGTTGAGTAACGGAATCTGTGATAAGCACTGTGTTTTGAAGGGAAACAGTATTACTTCAAGTAGCGGAAGGATATCATAATGACTTTCCCACATTGTCAGCATTCCTTTTTATCTCTTGGCTCCTTAGTATACTTCTGTATCAAAAATTAATACAAGAGAAACAGAAAATGGCCTTAAACTATTAAATTTTCTACTACAATGCTTCAAGGATGTAGCTGTTGACTTTACCAATACGTATAAAAACTAGAATCCAATAGAAACCTATGCCTTTTGCACAGAATATGAGAGCTGGTTTTAGGATAATAGCCCCCAGTGCATTATTATTCCTTAGGTCTGAGGATGTTCCTTTTCTGGGACCTGACAGAACTTGAGGTTTCTTAAGGAGGCTTTGGATTACAGGCACTGCATGGGTTCTACTTTGTGAGCTATGCCTTATGAAAAAAATGTCAAGGAATTCTCAACTGTCGTCTGATCTCAGTTCAAGACTAAACCTCCAAAAATCCCATTAACACTGGGAGACTCCCTAGCTGTGTTTGATTTGTGGATCAACTGCCTGTGGAGAAGGGGCATCTAAAAATAGCTGAATACGATGAAGGAACACGCTGGGGAGATTTAGCAATGGAGGAGCAGCCTAAAGGAGGCAAGAAGAAAATTGGACTGCCTTCTCAAGTGTTACTGCTGGTGACAAAGTACCCACTTATTCTTACCATCCTACAGTTCAGCACAGTGACATTTTGTTCTCAATGTGAAAGGGCTAAATTTAAAGTAACAGATTTCTCATAATAATATACACTCATCTGTGCTAAATTAAAGACACTAAATGAACAGTATTAAGCAGGACTGAGGGCTGGCCTGAAACTGTTCCAGGGGAGGTTAAGGTTAGATGTTAGAAAAAGATTCGTCATCCAAAGGGTGGTTGGGTACTGAAATATACTCCCCAGAGAAGTAGTAGCAACATCAAGCCTGAGATAGTTCAGGAAGTGTTTGAACAGTGCTCAAGGGCATATGGTGTGACTCTTGGGGAGGGTCCCATCAAGGCTAGGAGTTGGACTCAATAATCCTTGTGGGTCTCCTCCAACTTGGTATATTCTGTGATTTTGTTATCTCTGAGAAGTGGCTCATGGCCTTGGACAAATCTACTTGGAGAGTTGAGATAAACTAGTCTTGGCATTCCAAGAGGACCAGAACATGAAAAACTGAAAGTAAAAGCAAGCACAAGCTGATACAACCCACAAGATACCAGGATATACACATCCCCTACAAGCATAGACACACAGATGTGAGATCTTGCATGGCTGGAGCTACAGAGACAGGTTCATTTGGGGATGGCTTTGGTGCAAGGGTAGCCAGGTGTGCCCACTGGATACTGTCTCTCACCTGATGAGCATAATGTCAGCCTCTTCACTACAGCATGTGTCACCAGAGGCACCTGGCTCCTGCCCTGGTCCCTTTCAGGGCATGAGAGTCCGATGAGTTTGATGCAATGGGTGGTCATGGCTTTCCTTTTGTCTCAGCCCAGACAGTCCATGCTGCAAGCAGCTCTGCTAGGACTCTAGAAGACCCTTACAACTTTACACAGAAAACGGTAGATATGCAGCAAGACAACCTATTGTGTAGCTACTAGTGAGCAGCTCTGAGCAGTGCTACACTATGGGACCATTCAGAAGCTACCCCACAAGGGAGGCAAAGAAGTCCACTGAATATATGTCTGTGTCAACTAGAAAAACAGAAGTCATAAATGAAGCTTGAGCACCTTTCCTAGAGCTCATGCCAGCATACACAGCATTTTTCCATTGACAGGTCTCAATGGATTTTGAGCAAGCGTTTAATGGCTCTCTCCACCATGTAATCTTGCCAGGAGCTGCCTGTGCAAGCCAAAGGCAGAACCAGGGCTATAAACCACACTCTGTCTCAAACAATTGTCTTTCTCATGAAACATCATTGCTTTCTCGTAGGGACTTCCCTGGCATCTTCCAGGTTTTATGAAGGTGCCTTAAGCAACAGCTTCCAAAATTTTCATTCATTAACAATTTTCCTCTGAGCAGGGAAATTTCCTTCCAGGTGATGTCTGACTTGACACCAGTTCTCTTCCTGGATGTGGTTGCTATGACAGCTGCTCCTGGTTTAGCAAATGCTCGCCCTACCAGTCCTTTGCAAACACATCTCTTGAATATCTTGTATTTTCAGGGAAATCAAAATATGCTTCTGTTTTTAGTCTTTCAATTTTATGTATATCTGTGTCTCCTTTTGTTTGAAATGAGTGATGTTACAGCAGACTTGTTCTGCCAAGAGACTAACAACAGGCTTTCAGAAAATACATCCCCACCTCAGCTGACGACAGATGTGAAGTGTTGTGTTGCTTAGGCTGCTGAGAAGAGAGATTGAGGGATCTATTTTTATAATTTGCCTTTGAAATAAAAGCTCCTTCTCATAAAAATCAGGAAGTCAACATTATTTAGCAAATAAATGCAGCTAAAGTGCCCTTAGTAGAATTAGTTACAATAAGCCTGCCCCCTAAGAAATCTGCTGGGCATTTTTCTGATTTTGTGAACTGGGATTCTGAATAGACTGGCAGAATGCATGTGTTTGGAAGAGTGGACACACAAAAGTGTTGAGAAAAGTCACTTTAGCAAATGGTATAGCCCACAAGGATATATATTCTTTTACTGTCCCTTGTTGCCATTATGAAGCAGATTAACATAACATATAGGTATTGTGTTTGTTTAAATTCTCGTTAGCTCTGATCCTTACAACTCCACACTGTTACATGAATTAAACTCAGATTCCCCTTGCCCCCTGACTTATCTACATTGATTTGGGCAGGAAAGATGATCCGAGTAATTACAGACCCCTTAGCCTGACCTCAGTCCTGGGCAAAGTCATGGAACAACTAGTCCTGTGTGCTATTGTGCAGCAACTGCAACATGACCATGACATTAGAACTAGTCAGCATGGATTTTGGAGAGGTAGGTCTTGTCTGACCAACCTGATCTCCGTTTATGATCTGGTGACTCACCTGGTTGATGAAAAAAAGGCAGTGGATGTTGTGTACTTGGACCTTCGCAAAGCCTTTCACACGGTTTCCCATAATAAGCTTCAGGAGAAACTCATAGAACATGGACTGGATAGAAGCATTCGATGTTGGGTTAGGAACTGGTTGGATGGATGAGCTCAGCAAGTGTTGGTGAATGGTGCCACATCCAGCTGGCAACCAGTCACGAGTGGGGTCCCACAGGGGTCAGTGTTGGGTCGGGCACTGTTCAACATCTTTATTGATGATATGGACGAGGGAATTGAGTCCATCATCAGCAAGTTTGTGGATGATACATAGATGGGGGCAAATGTTGAACTGCTGGAGGATAGGAGGGCCATTCAGAGGGACCCTGACAGGCTAGAGAAACAGGCAGATTACAACAATATGAGATTTAACAAGACAAAGTGCTGGATTCTTCACTTTGGATGCAACAATCCCATGCATGGCTATCGACTGGGAAACGAGTAGCTGGAGAGTGGTGAAATGGAGAGGGATTTAGGAGTAATGATTGACAGGAAACGTAATATGAGCCAGCAGTGTGCCCAGGTGGCTAAGAAGGCCAATGGCATCCTGGCCTGTATCAGGAACAGTGTGGTCAGTCGGACACTAGGGGAGTTATCCTCCCCCTGTACTTGGCGCTGGTCAGACCACATCTTGAGTACTGTGTCCAGTTCTGGTCTCCCCAGTTTAAGAAGGATGTTGAGCTGCTTGAGAGGGTCAACAGAAGGGCGACAAGGATGGTGAAAGGACTGGAGGACAAACCCTATGGGGAGCGGCTACGGGAACTGGGGTTGTTCAGCCTGGAGAAGAGGAGGTTCAGAGATGACCTCATTGCTGTTTACAACTACCTGAGGGGAGGTTGCAGCCAGGTGATGCTGGTGACTGTGCTTTCACTACCATTGTCATTTCACTGGGAAAACCCATGTTGGGCATACTGTCTCCTTGAATGCTTTGGATGCCTACGATGGTGCAGTGGATACTGTTCTATGCATCTTCCTTTCCCAGAACCCTGTTTTTCGATATCTGACTCAGGTGCCTTCCCCACTCATTTATGTTTTGCTCATCCCTGAACTGTCATGGCTCCCCCAGTTCTGTAACTCTCAACTCCCATTCTCAATAAAGCCTGGCTTTAAGGGTAGGTCTCAGCCTGTTCTTACTGAAGAAGTCAGCTGAGATGACGACCTAGTGTAGAAATAGCCATCCACCCACATCTATCTCTTCCAAAAGCCGTAAGACAAAATTAGCCCCTCTCAAACAACAGCTTTGTCCTGCAAGCAACCAGTCAGCTTTGCAAGTATCGTTCTGCCTATCTGCTGGAAACTTGTGTGTATAGGGGAAAAAACCAAAGTGTCTCCCATAAGTCCCTCCATTTTGGACTCTGAGTTCCTTACAGTGAGCAGAACTCCTCACAGGAAGAAGCCTTACAGTGCCAAAGAGAAGACTGGCTGTGTGCCACAGCTTCCAGCAAGTTCTGTGAAAAGCATGCAGCTATGGGTCTGTTGCATCCTGTCCCTTGTATCTTCGCACATTGCTTCATTGGCTCAGGGCACGATTTCAGATCATGTATTTCATGGTGGGAGGGAAGCCACTGCCATTTTTGTATAATTTCAGTTGAGTTTTCTCAACTTCCTGGTTGATTGCCAAGGACTATGAGGCTTAATTTACCACCTTTGCGTTTCTCTCCCCCTTAGGATCTTCCCATCTGCTGCATTTCATCTTGCCCAGGTAAAGCTATGCTTGCCAGCCTTCCCCTTCCAAAAATGCTGCAGTGTTTGTTTTGGTTCCTGCAGACTGTGCTGGCTCTGACTCCATGTACAGTGACTACTGATTTGTGGTCCTGCTGGTCACCTCTATCTGATTCCAAAGTTTTCATTATCTTCTGCTCTTTGAATCTCTGCACAGACACTTCTGTCTCATACAACAGCAATCTGTTAATGTGGTCACTGTAGAGATCACCTTTTATGTTTAGTAACATCACTCATCAGTGCAGGATTTTTTCAGTAAAGGAAGCCTTAAAAAATATCATCTGCTCTTATGTTTTTTCTCTGCATACACTGTGGAGAACAATATTCTACTGAGATTTCATAAGCAAGCTAACTGAACTTTCAGAATAAAAGATATCTGACATATTCTGAGATGTTATTTGCTGAGTGCTCTTTTAAACGGGCATAGTGTACAGTGGAACTGAGAAGTGAGATCTTGAACACAAGACAGAGTAGTATTAACTTTATCATGATTCCTCCTTGCAGAGTGTAAAATAAAGACGAGTCTCATTTATAGCATTTTCTTCATGTCTTCCTGGGAGTCCTTACACCTGTAAAAGTCCAAGTTAGTTAATAGGACCTCAATGAATCAGCTGCATCTGACCAGCTTAAAATAGAGACACTTTGATAAGCCTCATGTTATGGTTACAACTCAGTGATATCCCAGTTCAGGCCAAGCACAGCTCCAGGTCTCTCTTCAAAGCTTGTTCATTATGCTGTTGGGCAGCAGGGACCAAATCTGTGGGGCCTTGCAGCTGGTGGTTCAACCTCAGTTGGCAAACAAGTGCCACCAGCTGCTCACTCACTCAACTCCTACACTGGTGGGATGGGGAGGAGAATTGGAAAAAAGTAAAACTCTTGTTTGAGGTAAGAACAGTTTAATAATTGTGATAAAGTGTAGTGATGATGATGATGATGACGAAAAGGAGAGAGAGAAGGAAATAAACCTCAAGAAAGACAAGTAGTGTACCATATAATTACTCACTACCTTCTCATCAAGGCCCAGTCAAGCCCTGAGCAGCACTTGGTTTATATACTAGGCATGATATTCTAGGGTATGGATCATCCCTCTGGCTTGTTTGAGTCACCTGTCCTGGCTGTGGTCCCTCCCAGCCTCTTGTGCACCTGCTCACTGGCTGAGCATGAGACACTGAGAAGTTCTTGTCTTAGGGTAAACACTACTTAGCAACAACTAAAACATTAGTGTGTCATAAATGTTATTCTTATATTACATCCATCCAAAACTTAGCAGTATAATAGCCACTAAGAAGAAAATTAACCCTATCCCAGCACAAGCCGGTATAGAAAGATGGGCTAACAACTTTCTCCATGCACATAGCATCCATGGGAAAGCTTGCAGATACCTCATCTGTTTCCTGCCTGAGGGTCAGAAGCCTTCAAGCAAAACAAAAGCCACACATTAAAACCCATTTCCTTCAGAGATTGCCAGACCCCATTCTGTTCTGCCACTCCTCATCTACCTTCAAGCTGGCCTTATTTCATACATTCATTATTCATCCCCTCTTCTCCCAGTCCTGCATGCAGTTGGTGAGGCTTAGCAGCCACCTGGGCCAAACCTGGCCCATTGCTTCCACTGCCTGCTCCATGGTCCCTACAACATATCCACGTCCCAGTGCTGATTCTACCTGGGGTGAGATGGTTTCCACATATTCCCACTTTCCTGCCCCTCGTTGGGTACTCCTTGGGTACCCGTGCATCGACTGTACCTAAGCACAGATTGAACACGGCAGGCACAAGAGCTTTTGGTAATGGCACCCCAAGGCTATGAAATCCTCTGACAGCAAATCATGCTGTCAGACACAGGCTGCAGCATTTGTCCCTGCTGAAGCACGTGAGGAAGCACAGTTGGCATTTATGCCCTTTCAATCTGACAGCACTATGTTAGCCCAGGAGGGGGAAAGCTGTTTTATGAAGACTTCTGCTGCCTTTTCAGCTGCCAACAAATACAAGGATTGGGATTCTTTGCCCTGCCTGCCATTCACTGTCAACTCTTCCTTGGATCATGGTTTTGGTCAGAATTTACTGCAATTCAGGTGTCACTGGCAACTCTGTCCCATGTCTGGTCTATCCAGGTTTCAAACAGAGTAAACTTTTATTGCGGAATGTTATCAACTTATTTATCCCATGTGAACATGGGGAAAAATGGGAGAGTAAGAGACGAGTCGATGGAGTTCTGGCTCCTGGTGGTTGGCTCTCAAGTGAAAATAAGTCTTTCTGATCAAGCCTCAGCTGATATATTTAATTAACTCTTCTTCATCATTGCTGATAATGTTTCTTTGCCTCTGGGTCTTGGAAGAATCAGACCCAACATGCCATCTTTGTGAAGAGTGAATACTATGACAGTAGTGTTACCCAGATTGCCAGAAATTAATTCATGGTCATTTTCCTGAATATTTTCTGTCATTAATTAATGTGGACACTCACAGGTCAGCAGAGTTTCATTGTCAGACTGACATACTGGCATTTCTTCCCTGTCAGAAACTGTCTGGACATCCAGAAGAGAGATACTGGAAGAGGCCTAGTGGTGAGAAAGAAACAGAGAGGTGAGATGAGGACCTGGAAAGAGAATGGGGATGTATCAATGAACAGTGAGCTTTTGGTGTCTGGTCCATGGATAGTGTCCAAGAGACTGAAAAATGAAATACCTTTAACAATGGATGGAGTAGGGACTGTCATTCCTTAGGGCTTTTTGTACTAGGACACAGATAATATTTCAAACAGTGGCAGCATTGCCAGGGACTCACAGTTAAACAAGAAGGACATTATACTCTTGTCTGTCAAACATTTCCAGTATATCAGCTGGACACTGAGCTGGCTCTGAATATTTTCTCTGCATTTGTTGGGAAACACAAAATCAACTTCAACATGACTTTGCTGAAGCTGTGTGAGTATGATATTGTTAAAAACTCAGATGGAAAATTCTTGTCACTTCTCCAGTTCTTGTTTCCTTTCTGTCCCTGGTCACCCAAGAAAGCAGCAACACTTTTAGTAACCATGTATATGTTTGTCTTGGCAGAGGACCTCTACTGTGCCTTGGAGTATGGTGAGACCAGGTTTGTGTGGCCGTGGCAAGGCATGTCCTCCATGCAGTGCCCTGCAGCTACAGAAGGGATTCACCTCCAGATTGGGTTCATCTCCAGCCTCACCAAGTCATCAAGGGTCTCTCAGTTTGTCTCAAGGTTTCCTGACAGCCTTTTGATGCAGACCAAAAGGGGGAAATCTGGCTAGAGCAGGTAAGAGTAGAAAGTGTGATGGAGGCCTCTGTTTCAAGTTGGAAATAAAACAGACATGAATTCTCATACAGAAACATCATACAGGGAGTAGATTGATTTGCCCCCCTTAGGAGCTAAATCAACACTGCAAATATTTGGATTCCTGGCAGTAGGTAATCCCTGGGATTTTGTACTTCAGAGATGGTTAGGCTGGCAAAATCCCTGCAGTTTTAATCTTTCTTCACTCTGTCTGCATGGTTAGGGATTAATATCCGTACTGTAGCTTTTCCACCTAGGAACCAGAAATGTTATTCACCTGTCTCAGAGAATTATTCATGGAGATTAACAGGGACCTAGGGCTTTTATATGACCTAGGTCTGAGGGGTTTTATACAACCTTAGGCTGAGCACAAAATAAAACTGGCCTTACTATACACTCACATTTGAAAAATTGGCATCAGAGCTATGATGTTTTGGAACCAGGCCAGGCTTTTTCCAGTCCTCGTTTTTCTTGCTGTGAAGGTTGAGGGGCTATAACACTGTCATGGCCCTGGCCTACACCTGAACAAGGGGAATTTGTTTTTCTCTAGCCTCCCACTGGGTAATTCAAAACACTCAGTGCATTGGCATTGAAGATTTGGCAGCAAGGAAGGAGCCAAAGAGGTTTGGCTTGCTTAGTTCTGCTTAGCTCTGATCTCACTCCCACAGAGAGAAATGGATTTGTGAAAGATCTCTACCTTAACACTTCTGGGTGAATAATTTGCATTGAAGTGACTGCCTATACCTCAGTATCTGGGAACTTCTTCTCTTCCATGTAGCTATCCAAGCTGTGTCTTGACTTCAGTGTGCCCAGCAAGGGCTTGCTACCACACCACAGGGCCTTCAAACTGGAGACATGGCACAAGCTAAGTAGCTGCCGGCTTAGACTGAGACAGGTGATTTCAGGATGCGGTGTCAGCCCACGTTGAAACACATATATTGATGAAAGGGGATTAAATAGACAATATAAAAAGGTATTAAACCCTTGAGAAGACCCTGCTCTGACTGAAATTCCATGCACTAATGTAGAATCATGGAATGGTTTGGGTTGGGAGAGATCTTAAATAACATCTAGTTGCAACCCCCCCTGCCCCCATAGTCAGCGACATCTTCCACTAGAGCAGGTTGCTCTAAACCCATCCAGCTGGGGCTTGAACACTTCCAGGGATGGAGCATCAATAACTTCTCTGGGCAGCCTGTTCCAGTGTCTCAACCCTTTTATAGTGAAGAATTTTGTCCTAGTATCTAATCTAAACCTAACCTCTTTCATCTTCAAGCTATTACTCCTTGTCCTATCATAATATGTCCCTGTAAATATCTTGATGTGTGTTCAGATGGGCAGAGAAAATTCCTGTGTCTCCACCTTAGTATAAGAGAACAATAAACACAGCCATTTTAAGGACTGAAAACAGAGGAAGTGTTAACTGGCAAGCTGTCCCACCTGGTCTCTGTACAGCTACAGAGCTGTGCCATGGGAGTAGGATGATTGCTCACATTATATTCCTCCTCCATAGTCACAGGTCCACAGGTTATTCTGAGCTGGAAGGGACCCACGGGATCATCTAGTCCAACCCCCAAGCGATCGCCCACCCAGGGATCTTTTGAGAAAACATTCAATGTGAAGAGCCTCTCACTTCATGCAAACTCTAAAGTGTTGCTGTAACAGTAATCTATTATATAGATTTTATGGATCACTTTTAGAAATTAGTGAAACCTCAGCCTTGACTGCAGCTTAAATAGACTTAAAAATCACAATACAGCAGTAATAGCAATGAAAACCACAACAGCAACAATAATAATAATAAAAAATTGATTAAAAATATCCATTAAGATTCCTTGTCTACTGTAAAAGTACCTGATTAAAAAACCAAAACTATTTTAGTTGGCAAATTATTTAATATATGTTTTCTTTTTTCTTTGTGGTTTCAAAAATATACTAACAAGGTTCACAGAGCTCTACAACTTTTTAAGACACAGAAAAGAAATTTTTTCTTCTGAGTCATGATATTGCTCTCATATGAAAAGAAATATTTAGATTTGTATTTCTTATTTTATTGACAATTTTGTACATTAACACATCATCCTCCAGAGGAAAATGTCTCTTTTTAATAATGCAGTGTGGTAGAGGTCCCTTAGGAGGAAATTCTCAGCAGATAACTTCCACTTGCAATATAAGCAACCTATGGAAGAATGTATCTATATTGAGGATAGTCCTGGCTATAGTTAGGACTCCCCTTTTTCTGTATGAGCTGGATCTCATGGAAAGTTGTGCCACACTCAAAACAAAACACGGAATCCTGTTTAATCCAGCTTCTTTAGCCAGTGCTGCTAAAAACTTTTACAGAGGATTTCATGTACAAAGTATTCTTCCTGTATCACCTGTAAGTAGAGATCTGTCTGTCTTCTGCCTTTCCCTAGTGAAGCTTTAAAAAAGCTTTTTTTTAAAAAAGTTATTCAGTTTACATTTCTTCTCTGCTTTGTCACTCATGCACTTCTCGGAAAAGGCAGGCAGATCCTCATAGCACAAGTGGCAGCATTCTGTGAACACCCTTCCAAATATAAGCAACTGGACTTTCAGAGGACGTGAAAAATGCAATGCCTTTGCCACTTCTCCCAACTTTTATCACCTTTTTCATGCTTATAAGCCACATGTTGAAAGAGGCACACAAGTATAATAAACAGAAGTATATATATATAATAATAAACAGAAGTATGAATTATATAAATTTCTCTCAAGGATTACTTACTTTTTCTGCTTCACAAAAACATTTTGGAATAATTCTTAATTGGAACTAAAATAAGAATATAAAATACCAGTTTTACCCAAAGATGTAAGAAATTAGAGACATCACTGACTGCATATGTACATCTTCTTTTTCTCTGTTTTTTTGTTATTGTTGTTGCTATTTGGGTTTTTTTGTTTGTTTGTTTGTTTGCTTTGGGGTTTTTTTTGTTTGTTTTGTTTGTGTTAAATTAGCTGGGTATTTATTGGCTCAACAAAGACATCCTAGTGCTTTGAAACTCCTAAATGTTTTGAAGATATTTCTTCCCAGTCAGAGAACTGACATGTTTGAATTGTCACCAAGCAAAGATGGATGGTTTCATTAAGAAAAGCCCACAAGTACTTAGATGGATGTGATCAGGTTAGAAAGAGTGAATTCCTTCACTTAGAGACAGGAGCCTCAAACTTGGCAATTCAATATTGGTGGTAATGTAAGCCTCTAAAACAAGGGCACATATTAGGGGTAGAAATGTCCACAATAACTTGGTTGCCATGGCATGTAGAGTAAACATTGCTGGTAGTTCCTGACGGCGTGTCTGCAGCTCCCCTGCCTTTTGTTGCTTGACATGCTTTCCCATATTTAAAACACAGTAGAGAGAACAGATTTGAGTATCAGACTTGATTAATCACCCCTTTTCTCTACAAAACTATTGTTAGCCACATTCTTAACTAATCTCTCTTATGGCTGAATGCTGCAGAAGGATGTAATCATTACTAACTCCAAGTAGCTAAACTGAGATAGTAATGCATAGTCCTCAGCATTGCAGCCAATTCTGCAAATTAAAAGCTATTGATTCATATAGTCAGATTCAGATACCTCACAGTAGGAATCACGAGTCTGAGTAATAGATGTTCACTCCTTAGATAATTTTCTTTGATGTGAGTCAAGAGAAATTGGCCTTTCAAGGGTTTGATCCTCATTTAGCTCCTTACTTTAGGCTGAAATTAAATGATTCCTGATCTGTATTCCATGGGAGTGCATGTTTCTGAAATAGATTGACTGTTTATCAGATTAATTCTGTACCTGGTCACAGACCCTCCATTTGTACACATGAAAAAATCTAGGCCAGTGTGTCCAGGTGCTGACACGTGGTTTCCAGTACCCTTTTCTAGCAGGCTCCTTGAAATGGTTTTAATTCGTGACAACCCACAGTCTCCCAGTCTTTAGCCCAGGCACAGTTCTGGCATTGACATGAGCATGGGGATATTGTCACTGAGAGGGCTGAAAGGATGCCGAGAGGCTTAGTAAGGTAAAAAAAGTGTATCTGCTTTCTATGTACTTGGATTTCTTGAGAACACAGCTGAAATTGTAACAGCCTTTGATCCAACTGAGTTTGACATGCTGAACTTGATTTCCCTATGTGTGGGTCTTTGAGGCTAAGGCACATGCTCATCCAAGAAAATTGTGTCCTGTCATTCTTTGTTGAACTCTCCATCACCTGAGTGATATGAAGTGCAGATGATGCCAGGTGGCATCCTGTGTGTGTGCTGAGTGTTTGTGGGACAGACACACCATCACAGTGAATCTGGCCATCACCCTCTGTTGGTCAGACTCTAATCCCGGTTTTAACACAGAAAAAATTCAGTGCCTTCTGCTGATGGCATCAGATCCATGAAATAGGCAAACAGGTGTTATCTGTCCCATAGGTCTCATTTGCACTCACTTCTCAAAAACTGCCATCAGCTTCAGTTCTGAAGGATGACACTCAGTATATCTTACAAATGCTGTTAATTTGGACTGCTCTGGCTCTTCGTGCTCTCTGAGCACATTGGATCCTCTCAGGACTCCCTGACCTCAGCAAATTCACTGGGCAGACTTTTCTAAGATATGCAAAGGAGCACATTTGAATTTCTCACTGCTATTTTCCTTGACCTCCTTGTAGAGGAAAGTTTATGATGTCTTCATGGGAAAAAAAATGCAAAGATGTGAAGCTATGAAATTTGAGGCAAGAAAAGGTGAGGGATTACTGCACTTAATTAGTCTCCAATAGATGTTTACTCTTTGTGGTTAAAAGGTGTTTGTGCTTTGAATACCACCTTGGATGTCATACTCTAGTCTTCTGTTCGCTGCTTTTATTAGAATTATAATTGTACATATTCAAGGAGTTTTGTTGAGCTTGTGCTGTGCAGCTGCAACCCTCATGCAGAAAGCCCTGTGCATCCTCCAGGTTGAAAAGTGATATTTAAATTGAAGTGTGATATATAAAGATTTCAATTAAATACTCTTATTAATGTTTGATGTCACAATACGCTCCTCTAAACATTTTGAAATCCTTTTTCTCCTTGCTTTTGTGCCTAAGTTAAAGGCGGATTCCTAATGACAATAGGAGTCACTAAGGAACACAAACCTGGCATTCCTTTCTCGAGCTACAACTCCCATGCTACAGCAAGACATTTCTCATCTATTGCTTTGCAGCACATGATGTGCACTGCAGTGGGTTAGCAATTAGCAGTTGACGTATTCAAAGACCACATCTGCAGCTTTATTAAGCAGAATGAAAGCCACATGAATCTTCATTTTTGCGGTGTGTCGTTTTTTTTTATTCTAATATGAAACATTTGCACCTTCAAATTTTTCTATTTTTATCATATTTTACACAGTTCTATGTGAACAATTATTGCTTGATGTCTGTAAAGTTCAAATGTATACCACCTGCTACACAATCCATTATTTATTACTGTTGCTCTGTCACAATTTCATTGGTGCTAAGTGACTAAAGCCAAAGTTAATAGAAAATGTAACTGGAGAAGTAGAACACACTGTAGTTTTTATTGCTTTTGTCTCTTTTGGAGATTGCTCTGTCAGCAGTCATGGCAAGTAAGGGCGTTTTGTTCTTTTCTTCTTTTGTTTTGTAGGCTTACCAGTCCTGCTGTTATAAAGAATTTTTAGTGCACAGTTACATTTCAGCTAGTTATGACTATTTTCAATTGTTTTCATGCTTGTGCACACAATGAACTGCTTGACAGAAAGACTATGCTATAAGCTTATATCCAAGAAGTGCTTTATACTTGTATTCTTTCAGAGAATACTGCTCCTTGCTGTCTTATCTGTGCCAGAGGACTACATGAAAAGTTGTATCATGATCCATTCCTCATTGCTTCTGTCCTCTGAGATTACTCCAGATGTGAGGCTTGAGCTTATGCTAGCTCAAGATAGAAGGAAAATATGTGCCATCCTAAAGTTCATGGCAAAGTTCCTGTTGATGTCAAGGAGGCCAGGATTTCATCCAGAGAAATTTGGCATTGGCTTCAGCAGGGAAGTGTCAACATGGACTGCTCTCATAAGATTCTTATTTTGTCAATGCCAAAGCATACACCCACTTTATGTCCAAACAGAAGAAGAACCCAGATGGTATCATGTCACACTGACATCCAGATCCATTTCAAATGAGTCTTAGTGCCAACTCTGATCAACATATTTAAAATGTTTTGCTCCAATTTACTATAATGCTCCAGTAGACAGTTCCTAGGATAGATGTCGGAGTTAACAGGATATGAATAGTAATTACCCCCAGGTGAAGCAACTAACAAAGAGCTTTGTAGGAGTCCCTTCCTCCCTTCTTCCCAGCCTTCCTGCCTTTCTGCCCGCCTTCCTTCCTGCCTGCCTTCCTGCCTTCCTGCCTTCCTCCCTTCCTTCCTTCCTGCCTGCCTGCCTGCCTTCCTTCCTCCCTCCTTCCCTCCCTCCCTCCCATTCCTCTGTTGATGGCAATCATCACCAATGAGAAGAACAGGAGAGACTAGTGTCCATATCTCTGAAGAGAAGTCTTTTCCTCTTCCCTCCATCACCTTGTGTGACTCAAGTGTCTGGTTCGTTTTCTGAACATGAGAAAACCTGTTCCTAAGGAAGCCAGGGCCCGCTCTAACTCCTCCCTGGGCAGAAGCAGAAAGAAGATTTTAGGGTAGTCACTGCCCTGGCTGGAAATATATAACTTTGCATCCTTCTGTGTCTTTAAACAAGGCCTAAAAGTGGACTCAGGGGATTTTAACCAGAAGCTAAAGGCTGAGAAATTCCAGGGCTGCAGACACAGAGGTTGGTCTTTCTTCCACTGTCCTTGTTGCCTCTGGAGGAAAACAGATATCAGCCTTAGCAGAAGGAAAAGCCTGGAGAGCTTTTAGACTAGAGCTGGTTTTAGTTCCCTGCTTAATGAAACTTAAAAAACAATTGCAATTAAATTACAATTGATTGATGGGCACAGGGTTCTAAAACTTGAAAACAAACAATCTTTCTCTTAAAATTTGTAGTTCCTGATTAAAATCTATATATTTTTTCAATCCTGTATAATTATATCATAAAATAGAAGAAAATGCAAAGAAATTCCTGGAGATTAATTTTAAATTGTGTAACTGACAATGTTGAACTTTGTAGACCAGATTCTGCTTTAACTGAATCCAAGACAAATTCAAAGAAATTCCTTTTGTTCTGATAGGCTTATTTAGAAGGGCACAGCCTGACCTTCCAGCATCAGCATTTAAACTGTTTGCAGTCAAGGCAAATTCGAACTCCCTTGCAAGCTATTGTGTTATTGCAAATTTTCCATATCTTTTGTTGCCTGTGTGCAGAATAGATCACTGTGTTCCCAACAGTTACTATTTTTGTTGTTTCCTTAAGTACTCTGCACATAATTAAATATTTTATTCACCTTCTGAAAGTAAACCATAATATATACTGTTAAGACTTAGTGCGTGCTACAGATGTTCATATGTTAAATTTATTATTACTATGGTGCTTTTATTCCTCTTAGAACCATCCTCAACATCTTTTGTAGCATGCATGCCCGGGGGAGATCGAGAGTTGGCAAAAGTGATGCATCTTGGATCCTTGGATCCTGGCCAAAGGCTATACAGCCTTGGGATTAATATGTTAGCTTCATATTTACAGGGTAGAAAATTCCCCTTCTGCTGAGCTTCTACTCTTGCTGACATTAGTACTTTCCAATTCTTGCTGTTGATTATGGTTTTCCATTTTTTCTTCAAACAAAAATGAGATAAAAAATGCTCAGAATGTATCACCACATATTTAATACAACCAAATAATTGTAAATAGAAAGATAGGTGTGACATTTTATCACATTATGGAAACACAAGAGCTCTGTTATACACAAGACAGGCATTTCCCTTACAGCTTTGAAGTATGATTTTCAGAAACATGCAACAATTTTTCCATGTTTCATCTCTCAGGTTTTTGCTAATGAGCAAAAACTCAGTAGTATTTCCTTTTTTTTCTGTAAAATCAAACATTGGACACTAAAGAAGTGAGGGAACCAAAAATATTACTGCCAATATCTGGGCTGATTTCTTGTAGACCCACTTATCCTTTTTTGTTAGCAACACACATTCAGATCTGCAGTTGAGCAGTACCACGTAATTTTTGTCAGTAACTCCAGTTACCACCAGACCTTGCTCTACAATTATCTGCATGGATGAAAGTATGACCCACCTGAACTTGTGCTCAGATACTTTTTTTTAAAAAAATAATTCTGAGAACTTAGGAAATTGTTATTACCTTAAGCAAAATTTATTCTCAAACTGTTCATAGCCTGCCATAGTTCTCTTTTTGTCAGAGAGAAGACTCAATACCTTCGGGACACTAGCTTATTTTATAATAAACTTGATTAACATTTTGAGGGATTTCTTGATTTGGTGAAATATAGAATAATACTTACTATGTGTTAAAGCTCTAAAGAGACATTTTTCCCGTAAATGGTGTTTTCTCATATTTTCAAAACAAGCTATCAGAAATATTCTTTTCTCTTTTTTTAAAAAAATTTTTTTGATCTCTTGGACTTAGAGTCAGGTCACCTGCTCTCAGGTGCACACATACAAATCTGAACTAGTTGTCTAGAGTCCTTGTATAATATGTAGGGAGTTATGGCTTCGTCAATGCCATTTTTCATCTGACTACATGGACACAGTATGTCTGTTCCTCTTTGACTGTGAAGGGAACACTGAAGGACCAGCAGCACAAAGGGAGGCATCTTCAGCATACATCTGCAATCTGGTGAAGTAGCTCTCATGTGACCTTCACTTTTACACTTGCAGGTCTTTTGCATCAATAGTTTTTACTGGATAACAGGCAGAAGACCAGCTTACCAGGTCAGAAACATCTGCACATGCACATCTGTGCTGTTGAAAGAGATGACACTTCCTGGCCGTTCTTTGGCCCTTCCAAAGAATGCTCTCTCAAGACATGTTGAGACACATCTCAGGAAACAGCACAGCAATGAATGTTCCTAAGAGGTGGAGTGGATGCTATCTTCTGGTTTGGGAAAGGAAGAGATTATTTTGCTATGAATACTGAGGGTGTTATCCCCTTTGTCCCCATGACCATGTCTTCCTGACCTATTTTANATGCCATTGGCCCCCTTAGCCACCTGGGGACACTGTTGGCTCATATTGAGTTTCCTGTCAATCATTACTCCTAAATCCCTCTCCTCACCACTCTCCAGCCACTCATTCTCCAGTCGATAGCAATGCATGGGGTTGTTCTGTCCCTAGTGAAGAACCCGGCACTTCGTCTTGTTAAATCTCATATTGTTGGAGTCTGCCTGTTTCTCTAGCCTGTCAAGGTCCCTCTGAATGGCCCTCCTACCCTCTGGCAGTTCAACATTTTCCCCTAGCTTGGTATCGTCTGCAAACTTGCTGATGATGGACTCGATTCCCTCATCCATATCGTCAATAAAGATGTTGAACAGTGCTGGGCCAAGAACTGATCCCTGTGGGACTCCACTAGTGGCCGGCTACCAGCTGGATGTGGCACCGTTCACCAGCACTCTCTGAACTCATCCATCCAACCAATTCCTAACCCAACACAAAATGCTCCTATCCAGTTCAAGTATTGATGTAGCCCATCCAGCTTATCCTGTGAGTATAAATACAGTTTTGTTCAACAACAGTTCTTTTCTAACATAGTGGCTTATCCATTACATTTCATCCAACTAAGTACTCGTTTTCCCAACCTGGCTTTTTTTGTTTTCATGAGTCAAAATTTTTGGATTAGCTGTGTGTTTGCTAACATCTCTGTAGGAGGTGGTAAATTGTTGACATTAAATAGCAAGACAAATATTTTTGCCTATGGAACACTGTCTAGTGTCTGTTGCAGCAAAGCAGCAATATTTTTCTGTGGGAGTGTTGTCACTTTTAATAAGTACCCTAGTGGTTTATTTTTCAGTATGACATCTGTCACTTTTCTTTCTTCCATTGATTTTATGTAACATATGCACTTATGTCTGATTGTTATTTTGCCTTGCTTGTTTTTTATCTCTACCTTTCTGAAAGTTTATTCATTTATGAAAGGAAGTTCCTTAGCATATCACTTTTTATTGGTTGCTATTTATACTTTTCTCTCCATGTCTCCTGATATAACTCATGAGGGGAAAGCAGATTGAAAGACTGTAAATAGATTCACTGTCTATCAGCATTTTAAAACCCTAGATCTGGGCCACTGTATAATTTTTCCAAAAATCTCAGAAGCTCCTTCCTGGGCCTTGAACTGAGAGTCTAAAATCCGTGGAATAAATGACAGAGGGACAGAGAAATACTGAGCTAAAGCCAAATCCTTGTCACACTGTGTGGGTCTGTGCTAGATCTGGATTACATTAATGATATTTGGCAAGGTAGACATGCTCTGAACAGTTAATTTCCCAGCTCTTTTAGTCCATCAAATCAGTAACTTCTTGGATGCAAAATAGAATGTCAGTACTTCACATTTGATCCCTCAACTCCCATAAGGGCCATCTCAAGCTCTCAGTAGCATGTCTCAGTACAAAACCTGTGCTATAATTGCAGGCACTCATTTCTTGGTACACACCTTGGCCTGCAGAATAGCTGAGTATCCTCCACATTTCTCCCTCTGACTGTCTGTTAGAGCCATTTAATGCTGCAAGCACGGCCTGTATATACAATTTAAGTAGGTCAATTTCTCTGAAAAAGCTGCTGAGTTCTCTAGTGGTTGGAAGCAATCATCACTATTCATGAGCCTTGCTGTATCACTCAAAGGCCTTGTTTAGATCAGACAGATATATTGTGCCAGCTACTTTACAAAAACATAAAATGCGCCTCTCTCAAAGACTTTGCAGCTGGAATTTTAGAGTAGTCAAAGTACTGGAAGGAGAAGGGTAAAGACAGGAAAAAAGCCGTAGTGAGCAGCTTGAGGCACCACATAGTAGAATAATTTGCATGCCTTGCTTTTGTTCACTTTTTGTGATGCAACGTGTGACCTCAGTTAGTGCTGATACAATTCACATTTTGTAGAGTGCAGTACATGAAAAACAGGTGTTATTGTCAAGAAATCAAGGGATTTCTTGATCTAGGTGGTTATGGGTCTTTCCTAACTGTGGTTTATGACTCTCTACACTTTAGGCATGGCAGATAATCTCCCTCCTAGGTAGAGCAGGGATCCAAAGCTCTTTCCCTGTTGAGGACAAGGCAGAGAGTAGTGAGCAATTCATCAGTGGCTCATATTTTGCTATGTGGCTGACCTATCAGTACAAGAAGATGATAGACACCTTTAGAAGGACAACCTTAAACCTCCTAATGCTTCTGGGCAGCCCATAAAGTACAAATCCATGAAGTTTCCAAACTATTTTAGTTTATGACCTGGTCCTTAATAAGTTAATATTTTTTTCAATCAACAGCAGTGAAGATGATGATGATGACAGTGAATGTGAAATGTTGCTCAAGTTGTAAACAGTGCTTCTTAAAAACAAATAACTATATAAATAGCTCATACATTAAAGAAGTTGAGAACACTTGGAAATTATTCAGAGAATAGTGACAACAACTTCTGAGAAATAGAAAACGCTTTATAATCAGAGATGCAAGGAAATGCCTTTGCTCTTTGCATGCCAAACTAAGGTAACCTATATTCTAATATGGCAAGAAAATATTGAAGTTTTTAATGTTTCTCTTAACTTTTTCCCACCTGTTTTGAAAAGCGTGGTTGTCTTTCTATATTTTGAGTCCCAAGCCCATGCAAAGCAACAAGTAAAAATGACGTGCTGCAGCCTAATTGCTGAACCAAAAAACCCATACAGAATCATTTCCAATAGCAATTTTTCAGTATACATTTTATACATTGTATGGTGGAACCTCTGCCAATACATAATACCCAGCACACAAGGAAAGTGATATAAATGTCTGATAAGAGCTCTAAAGATAAAGCACTGTGCAATGAACTGTGCTGGACAAGCAAGCTGAGAGCAGCCCACGCAGGAACGTAGAGAGAGGTCATCTCTTGCCATTCATGAAATTGTGCTCTAAATCGGAGTCAAAGGGTAACAGAGGAGTCCAGAGCAAAGTGTTTGGTTTTTGTTTGTTTTCTTGCCAAAGTTCTCTGAAGAAATGTAATTAAATATGAGATGAAAGTTGAATCTTGTTCTTTTCCTCTGTATAGATGAATGCTCTCTACTAGGGATCATACCAATTTGGAGCACTTACTGCCAAAGTTCTTCTCTTCAGAATATCTCACATTTAGATGATGAAACCCTGCAGCACAACTGTGAGGCACAGGAGAAAATAGCATTACTCACATTTCTCTGACAATGGGTCAGAAAGATAGAGGTAAAAGCTTTATCATGCCCACAAGAGTGCAAAAAAAAAAATGGGACTGGAATATCAGAGCTCCCTGTTCTCAACCCTACAAGAGAAGCTAACGAATATGGCCTAGACAATCCTCCTACAAGTGAGGAGCAAAACTGTATGATAGGCTGTAGACAGTATTTTTAATGTTTCGTTATCAGGAAGGGTGATCAGGATTCTGCCAAGAACCATCTCAGGATCTGCTCAAAGGTCACTAGTGACCTGTATAATGGACTATAAAGCAGGCCTGTGACATTTCACAGATGAGCTGAGAAGGGCTGCAGAATTTTTGGAAGGTTAACCTTCCAAAAATCTTGACAAATGGATTCAAAGAGAGAAAATAAATAGAATGGATCAATTGCAGCAAGGACAAGCTTTACCCAAGCAATAAGAGGGGCAAAGCGCGGATCATGTTAAGGAAAAATCAATTTATTTTGGTCTACTGTGAGTGATGCAGGGGGAGAGCCTTGGATCTGTAGGCAAGTTTGATAACAGCCCTCAGGGCTGAGGTACCTACATCCCACCCTGTCACGTTAGTCCCTGGTTTTAATACTTTTTTTTTGTTCTTAAACACTGTCTGTTTGGTTATTTTTCATTCCTCTGGAAAAACATGGTTTCCCCCGAAGGGCCATCTCTGGTATTGAAAGGAATTAGATTCAATATGCTTCTAATGGCTGTTTTATATCCTTTTTTGTATACCAGAGCCCAGCTCTGCAGTAACCCCTCATTGCACAGCATGCACAAAACTGCACACTTGTTTTATGTAACTCCCTCCTCTGATACGCTGCCAGAACAGAAGCGACCTTTGAAAGATGATGCCAAACTTTTCCTACAAATTGTGTGGAATCAGGATCTCAGACTACACCAGACATAAGTTCCACTAAGGATTCAGCCTTTGAGTTTACCATCTGTTATTTAAGGCATAAGACTTGCGTTTTCTCAAAGATTTCAGCTGAATCTGCTGCAGTGCAGTGTAATTAAAATCCTTGTTTCAAAGAGGAGTGGGCTGATTTTTGCAAGCTGGCATGTAGCTAGAAGCATGGTTCTGTTCCAAAAGCTACTGTAGAGCCACTTGAAAACTTCTATTGCCTGAGGTACTCACATTCCTTGTGGTTATTTCTGTCACATATATGGTACAATAATCAAAAATGTGAGAATCATGTGGTTAAACTGGAAAAATCTTTTTTTCCAGACATTCATTGGCGTTTCTGCCCAAGGATAAATGAAGAAGAATATACCAGAATAGAATTACCCTCAAGGAATTTAAGTTTTTGACTGTCTTTTCTTTATGCTTCAAACAACTTGCAGCCTAGGGTAGTATAGACAAAACACAGGGTCAAGTATTGATTCACAAGACATAAAAAGTAAGTTTGTTTTCCTTCATTTTATTTATGTTAAAACTTGAGCCAAACTTGTTTATGAGGATGTGATAGTGGCAGGAGGCCCAGTTCTGATATTAAGTTAAGCAAAGCAGGCTTCTGCCCATATCTTGGACACCACATATGTGCATCATCAAAAACGTACTTTAAGGAGAAACAATTAATTCCCTAGCTTTCACACTTCCTGGCTTCACTGGATGGAGAAAACTGATAGTTTCCAACTGCAGCCTAGGAAAATTAACCAGTTTTGCACCAGAGTGAGAAAATCTGAGAGCATGAATTTTCAGAAGTGTGGATGTTTACACAGGAAAACCTAGGAGAAGTTCTTGTTTTCCAAAAATGAATTTCTGAAGATTTTTTAATGTAATTATTTTCAGTAACACGCTGGATTCTGCTTCCGAAGTTTTGTTCATTACTTCTAGTATTCATCCCAGACTACTGAAATATTTGTTAGGTCAAATGAAGTCCAAATATTGAACAAAACAGAGCTGTCAGGTTTTCATATTCTGTTGTATTTAAGTGGTAATTAATTTCAAAAATACCTTGAAGTCAAGCGAGTTTAGTGGTCTTGTATTGTCCTGCAGGTACTTTTAAGTTCTGCTGATTACAAACTCCAAAACTTGGATTATCATACGATGGACAAACGGTTGTAAAATGTCTCTCTGAAAGCACGCAAGTTCTTTTAGTCTTTTCACAGTTCCTGTCAGGAACCTAAAGTTGATATCGAAAGACTAGAAAAAAGGAGCTCAGTCATTTCTGTTTAAGGAAGCTGTTAAGCGGTGCAGGAGGAAAACCAGAGAGGCGAAAGCCCAGACAGAGCTCAACCTGGCTGTCTCTGTCAAGGACAATAAGAAAAGTTTCTATAAGTACATTAACAGTAAAAAGAAAGGCAGTAACAGCCTCCACTCCCTACTGGATGCGGAGGGCAATATAGTAACCAAAGATGAGGAGAAAGCAGAAATACTCAATGCACACTTTGCCTCTGTTTTTAATAGCAAAACAAACTGCCCGCAAGACAACAGGACCAGCAGTGGCATGGAAGGAGCTGGGGTGCAGTATAACCCCCTTGAAATCCAAGAGGAGGTAGTCAGAGACTTGCTGAGTGGCTTGGACCCTCATAAGTCTATGGGACCGGATGGAATCCACCCGAGGGTCATGAAAGAACTAGCAGATGAACTCGCCAAGCCA
>WEKX01009365.1:0-22062 GCA_013390025.1 Pitta sordida | reverse complement strand
TTACAACTACCTGCGGGGAGGTTGCAGTCAGATGGGTGTAGACCTCTTCTTCCAGGCTGATGACACCAGAACGAGAGGGCACGGCCTCAAGCTACACCAGGGGAGGTTCAGTCTTAATGTTAGGAAGCGGTTTTTCACAGAGAGAGTAATTGCATATTGGAATGGGCTGCCCAGGGAGGTGGTGGAGTCGCCATCCCTGGAGGTGTTTAAGAGAAGACTGGACGAGGAGCTTAGTGACATGGTCTAGCTGGGGGGTGTAGGGCTGGATGACCCTGGGCCCCTTCCGGCTCAGAGTGGCCTGCTAGACTGTGAGGGATCTAGGTGGTGTTACGCTCTGGGATGTGCTCTCGGACTCTGTACGGGTGTTAGGTGGTGAGTTGGACTAGATGATCCTTGTGGGTCCCTTCCAACTCATAATATTCTGTGATTCTGTGATTCTGTGATTTCAGATTTTGGACTGGAAGCAGACTTTGACTGTCTGAATGGATTGGTGACCAGAATACAGCATCTTGGAATCTAGAGAAAACATCTTGGAGAAAAAAAGATGAAAATAATAGTGAAGTAGCTGCATGCATGAAACCAAGCTTGCTTGTTAGTTAATGCAACCTTGCGCTTCTGTAACAGCCAGTTTCAAAAATTATGTAAGGGGAAAAGCAAAGCTGTTATACTTTATAGTTCTGTGCAGTTGGCAAAGTTTTCTTAAGACGAGCCTCAGAATTCTGCAGGTACATACCAGGTATAGTTCGGTATAGACCTCAGTTGCTTCATTAGAAAAAGGGGGGGAGGATTTTTTTAAAGGTTATTTGAATAGCACCCTTCATAAATTCATTTTGTAATACAGAGAAGATTCTTTCTGATAATTTCTCTTTTTGATAACTGATTCGTATTTTTTTAAATGTATACATTTTACTAGCTGCTAAGATCATCATAAAATACGAAGCAACATATTTTTATGCTGCATATGTCTTAGCAACAGTTCCCTGTTTCATGAAGATTAGTGTAAAGTAGCACTTGAGTATTCTCTAAGTAAGAAACTATTATTCCTTACGCACTAATCTCTGCACCAATGTTATCTGGAGAGCACTATTATAATGAAAAACCTGAAGTCTCCAGTACCGGGGGGAAAGAATATACGTTCTATATCTCTGTCACAGGATAAACTACCCTTTGTAAATTTCTGACTCTGCAAGGGAGCCCTGTACTGTCAGAGAGGTCTGAAGGCAACACATGTTAAGAGTCAGAGTCCAAGCCTGCGAATCTTTGGATGTAAAACTGTGCTTGACAAATGCTTTAAACCACTGTAGTTAGTTCCAGCCCCCCAAAGAAGCATTTTGCTCTCCCCAGCTCCTTGCTGCTCTTTCCCTTGCAACAGCATGGATTCTGGGGCTGGTAGGACCTCCCCCAACTTAAAATTAACATGGCAAAATGGAAAGTTAAAAAATGAGATTACGTAATTTGGTATGAGGAACTGGGTAAAGAAGAATGCGAAGCTTGGTTGGTGAGGTGAGACTGCAGCTTTTAGTGACAGCACCCTTGGAAGGCATGTATCAGCTCTGACTTCAGCTACTGGTAATTTACATAACCTGTCAGCTCTGTCCCTTTGGCAGCCATTTCTCTTTGCTTTTTAATAATGGGGGAGATTTAACCTCTGCAGAACAGGCCATTTCCATTCCTTTTGAGAGAAATGCCTTTAATTTATTTTTTTTACTGTAACGTTTTTCTTCCTATAACATATTAACTATAAGTCAGACCGAGACAAGTAAGGTGGTAGCAGTAAGTCTTAGTTTCTTTCCACTGTTCACACAACAAGCAGAGATTGCTAAAAGCAACCTCTGTTGTTTTACTCATTTTGCAGATATTCCTCTCCACACAGTTTTTATTTCATTTCCTGTGAGTATGTGTTAGCCAAGGTAAACTCATCCCACAATGCTTTGAACATCAACAAAATAAATACACGAAGCTAGTAGCTTTTTTTTTTAAAACTGGGTGCTATTCATCTTGCTGAAACACACAAACAGAATCCCCTGTTTGGCAGAATACATTTTGAAGCTGAAATACAGTTCTTATTTCTCTAATGTGCACTCTAGAATGGAGGCACCAGTGTTGTGTAGGAAAAAATCAGTAACAAATAAGTAGACATGCAGGGTTTTCATGGCTGATGAGAAGAACTAAAATGAAGGAAATTTGGCCTAAATTTATATTTCTCTGTCACCTTGGCTTTTTTCTCCTTATTCATGAGGTTTGCTTCTGGGTTGGCTTTTCCTCTGGAGTTCTCTGAGACCTTATGTGGTCCACGGAAAGTCCCAGTGTGTTCCGCAGTGCCTGGGCACAGGCCTTGAGTGCAATGTCTCAACAGCAATCTTAAAGACACCCTTATCAATTTTTCTGGTTTGTACAATGCCCTGTGAGACTTCTGTAGACTGGGCAGAGACTTTCCTAGTTCAACTGTCTCAAGATTTACCTGAAGTTTATGACATGGCCTTTTCCTCACCAATACTTCCCTGAAAAGAGGTTTCCATCATAATTCACTACGTTTCTCACTTCTGTCTATTCTCAGAGGAAGGGGTAACATCAAAATTACATGGTGGCAACCCAATGTAGAGTCAGTTTCAGTGTATTACTGCATGCAGCTCATCAGAAATTTCATTTTTGCTCTGGAAATACGTACTCCCCTGCTCCCCCACAGCACAGCAGTCTCAAAAGAAATCTTGAATTTATCAGTAAAACAGCTAGCAACTTCCTCACAGCTAGAGGCTCTATCTGCAAATGGAAATAGCTTAACTGAACCAGCTGCACACCACCTGGAACATTTTCATTGCAGCAATTTGTAGCAGAGGAGAAAATTACGGTTTTTTTTTAATCTGTCATAAAAATATCATAAAAAAATAGTCCCACTTACTGAATTCAGGGGTTTGTGCCAATGGCTCTCTGCAGGCCTTGTGTTTTGCTGTGTTTTGTAGGGATTTTTGAGGGGAGCTGGTTTTGATTTGGTTTGTAGTTTCAGGGTTTTTGTTCGACTGGTTGGTTTTTGGTTTTTTGGGGGGGTTTTGCGTGTGTTTTCAGGGTTTTTTTCTTGTAAGGCTACTGTGAAGTCCAGTGTCCTCAGAGAAGCAGCTCAGGTAGAGAGTCCTTTGTGTCCGGTTACTCATAAAGAATAGGTCTCTGTAGGAATCCAGCCATCCTTGAAGGAATCCAGACAGCTCTGATTGTGATCATTCCAGGGGCAGCTGTGGCATGAATACAGTTTTCGGAGCTCATCTTATTCAATGATCTTTTTCATTTACATAGTCAAAATGTGTTCTTTACCCCAAAGCAGCAAGGCCGCTCCAACCTCAGACTACATTTAGTTATACCTCAATTGTTTCCAACAGAAAAAGCAAAGACCAGAATTTCTATCTTTACCTTGCTTCACTGCCATTGGGATTTCCTTCATTAGATACTTCCCACTGGTGACATTAGAATGTCTAGGAATCAAGAGACATTGACATAGTGAATGTTCCCCTGGAGAGTTATCTGGCATTTTCTTTCTGAATTAGGATGATTAGCAAGCCTGGGACAGAGAAACTAGAACTGTACCCATTGGTACTGCAGATGTTATAAATACAAATGGATAGTCAAAGGTTGTTAATTTTTATGTGCATAAAATGCACACACAAGAGAAGAATATAAACCAACCATAAAACAGATGCATGGTTTTCTCTAGTGCTGTGCTCATAATATTATACAGAATACTGTGAAGTTCTCTTTCCCCTCCACTTATTTATTTATTTGCTTTTTATATGTTTGTGCGTAAATTCAACTCTTATTAAAGTTCTTGGTTGAAAGCACTGGCTGTAACAAGCTCTTGAAGAGGCTGGCTCTGCAAAAACTTTCCTCTTGACATCTTTTGGAATGCATCTTTATTCAGGTCTGAGATGTTCTTTCAAATACAACGGAACTGAATATACATCCTCCTTTAAAAGCGAAACAAACAAGTCCCTCAGTTCTCTTGGGGATGAATTAGTATCTCATTTCTTTGTGGAAAGGGAGCATGAAAAAATTCTACATCATTCTGAATATTGTGAATTTTCCACTTTTTCTAGAAATAATGCTGTTTCAGCAAAATAAAAAATATGCTGATGAAGTCTGACTTTCCTTGCTACACCCTTCTCCTTTCCAAATTTTCTTCTGAAAAGTGCATCACAAATATATTTTAGTAAAAATTGATTATACTCAAAAATAAAACTGTCATCCTCTGAAATATTTTTGATGTGAGCAGTTTGAGGTTAAAACACAGTGCAAATCTTCTTTTTAATTGAACTCTGTGTCTCATCTGAGTACACAGAGCTCTCATCATCTGTCAAGTAGCCTCATCCAAGGGCAGAATAAGCATCTCAGGCATTGCACTTGCAGTTGTAATATGTGCCATTGCTCCATGGGCAGATGCACTTCAATGTCATGTTCATTTTAAATAAAACCTTTCAATTTGGAAACAGCACAACCTTTTGTTTCCATGTATCAAAAAAAGTAAGAATCCCTTAGACAGTTTTCAGATCTGTTTTCAGAGCTTGTTCTGCACTTTTGGCTTTTTGACCTGATATAGAGGGAGAGAAAGTGTCAGAAGTGATGGAAAATGAATTCTGAATTTTGTTTTAGCACTACCTCAGTGTCTGCAGGGCAGTGTCATTGCTCACCAACATCATTGACCTTATCCCAACAAAACTTATACAGCCATTTTTGGATGTTTTGCTGAAGCAAAGGCTGTAGGACTTATGCCATGCAAGAACAGATGACGATATAACATAAAATCCCACTGTTATGCTATGCTGGACTGCAGTTGTTCCATAGAAAAGACAGCACACTCATACAGGGATTAGAAGAAGTTTTGAAATTTCCCATAGACAGCTTTCTGAAAAAGTCATTAACTGGAGTGTGAACTCTAGGGCTGAATATGGATAATATTCACCGCATTTTGTTGGGAAGAATAGTTCTCCCCACTCTCAGAGTAAAAGAGGTCAAATCTGTGCCTTGCAGACCTATACTGGTGACTACTCTGCAAAGATGAATTTTTTCCTACAGGTGAAAATTCAGTAGCAGAGATTCAGTAGCAGGGAGATATTACTTACCTGAACAGAAGTCAGAGATTTCCAAATTAAAGGACAAAAGGTCTGCTCTGTACTCTAATGCATAGATTAATTACAGTGTGAGGACCACAGCAGAAAAACACAGTGGGTAAATTATCTTGTCATTGAATGTAAGAGTGAAATAATGAGACACACTGTTACTTGTCATTTGTGTTATACAAAAGTTAGCACCATACCCTGCAATATTAAATTTTTACTCAGACAAAGTAAGAGCACTCCCAGAAGTCGCGGGGGGATGGGTTTGGACAGATCCCACAATTTCAGTGTCCATGAAGATACCTAATCCATGAGTATTCAATCACCCTCCACCAGTAGCCACGCACCCTCCACTAATTATATCTGGAGGGCAGTCCTGGGAGTGTAGCTTGCACTGTAGCACCTCATTAAAGCAGAGAAAGCGTCTTTTGGTGCCTCCTGGCCACAGAATCTGGGGTCCAGGATGTTATGTGCACATATATGCAGTCACACAACTCACTCAAAATCCGACCATGACTAATTGAATATGAAAATATGCGAACTGCAAGTGTGGGGGTTTTCTGTATATTTAATAATCTGTAGATGAATAATACCTTTAACTCATTTAAAAGAAAAAATGTTTTTGCAGTTCTTATCATATCTGTCTTTATACCTGACTAAAGGCTTCAGGTGTTCTTTTTACTGCAAATAATATAAATTAACATGGATGAGAAAAACATAATCCATGATTTTTATATCAGGAATCTACTACATTTTTCACATTGTGCTTCCTGAGTAATTTCTCATCTGGATTTCAGTGGAAATGTCATCTAAATTGAGCTAATAGCATTTGATTGAGTTTGTCATCATTTGCCTTGCAGTATCACAGGCAAGTTTTGTCTCTTTGATGATATATGGAATTTTATGATAATATGAAGGGAACATGGTCGTAGAAAGGAGCACAGAGGAGGAGACCAGCTCGTCTGCCAGTACAGGAAGGTGTTCTGGGAATGGCTCTCAGCACTTTCAAAAGATATAAGCTTTTACATTTTCTTTGGAGTCACTATCGTTCCAGTTTATGTATGGGAATTATTGTTTCTACAGATACCCATGCAGTCAGGTCATACACATGAGCAGATTTTGCATATGCCAAGAATTATTTTTGAAATGTCTATATGGAAATACCTATTTCTCTTCATTGACTATAGGTAACATAGATTGCCTGACCATTAAATTGCTAAAACTGAGTTACATAAACGTGACTGTTAATTCAAAAGTGAGAGCTATGGTGCATTGATATAACCCAGAACAAAGAGTATAAAAAAAGGTTTCCATGGAATTAATGCTTGTTACAGTTTAAAAAATCCCAACCAACTAACAAATCAACCAACCAATCAGCCAACCAAAAAAACAACCAAGCAAATAAAAAAACCCACAAACAAAACCAAACAAACCAACAAATAAAAAAAACTTGACTAGGAGTCAATTTAAAATGCCAGGAGTAAAGACGTGATCACCAACCTTGATATGTGTCTAGTTACAGGGTCCAGGATCAGTTTAGCGCTATGCGGGTATAACCAAAATTCTACATTGTACACTCTATATGTAATTTCTGATGGACTATTAATAACGAATCATTTGTGGCAGCAAGCTGGGTTCATTTCTCCTGCTGATTTACTTCTAAACCAGCAGAATATGCCATCCCATTCCTTAAGTACTCACAAATAAAAAACTGTCCCTCAGTTTCACCCTCCAGCCATTAGATCCTTGCCTGACAGACTGAGGCAAACATAATCAAAGGCTACATTCCCTAAGAACCCATATAACTGTGACTGCACCACATTTGCCTTCTCTTCAGTAGCCTATGTAGACAGAAGTCCTGGACCTTTCCCCTGTAAGTTGAAATCAAATTAATTCTTTGAATTCTAGGTGGAATTCTTCTCATTTAATTCAAACAATGTATTAAATCTAAGCTCATCCAGCTCATCTAAGCTGGATAATGAGACTTCAAAAGTGAAAGGGTAGTAGGTGTCAGCATGGATGAAATGAGTTGTCTTCTTAGGGTTTCTATCAGTTACTAGTGATAGAGCTAATTGATGAGTTTAAACTAGATGGCTAATCAAACCCAGGGAGAAGAAATTTACATGGTATTCCAAAACCACAATATTGTTCCCCCATAAATGACTTTAGAATTATCACTGGCTTCTCAGTCCTTCTCTTTTGTACTAAGCAGCTAAGAAAGAGCTCACAGATTTTTGACAAATTAACACCCAAATTAAAACCCTCTGGGTTCAGAGAAAATGTAAGAAAGTTCTAATTCAGAAAATAACAAGCATCAGAATAATCATAAAAAGTAGCTATACAAATTTCCACTCAGCCATAACCAGAGCATCTCTGTGGCTCCATAATGTTAAATATTCAATTTCCAGCCTTGGAGTGATTTGTTTTATGTACATATTGAATAATATTAATATGCTGATAACCAACTTTATAGATGGTTATAAAATCTTTCTGCTACAGTTAGTTTTCTTGTAATATTACAAAAATAATAAAAAAGGACAGACCATTTCATAAATCAGCAAGACTCTTCGATCTTGCTTCCATTTAAAAGAATCTCCAAAAACACTATTCATGATAACATCATGCCAGCTAGCCATCCAATGGAAGAAGCATCTTTCATGATGAGATAGAAGTGTCATTTCATTCACTGGCAAAGCTTTTGCTGTAGTCTCTACAAAAGAACCTCTTATCTTATCATTGAACACAGCTGTAAACTTTATAAACGTATGCTGTGACTGACCAGTTCTAACTCCTATTGTAAAAAACATCAGTAGAAATTTGATATGCAAATGTATGGACATTTTCTTGTCCTTGGGCTAAGTATGGCATCTTATCAGGAATATATGTAGTGATACTGAGAGATGACTTGCCAAGCAGTTCTTCATAACACGGGTGACGGGAACTCACATACCCTATCATAACTCATGAAAGTTGAGTGTAAGTCTTGTTTAAGGATAATGATATGGAAAAATCAGCAATGAGGCTACAACTCAGTCTTCTCTTCTCCAGGCTGGACAAACCAAATTACTTCAGCCACTCCTCATACGTCTTGCCCTCAAGATCTCTCACCATCCTGGTTGCCCTCCACTGGACACACTAATAACTTCATGTCTCTCTTATTGTGTGGCACCCAAAGCTGCACACAATAATCAAGATGAGGTTGCAAGATTGCAGAGCGGAGTGGGACAACCACTTCCCTTGACTGTCTGGCAATGCTTTCCCTGATGCTCCCCAGGACGTGGTTGGCCCTCCCAGATGTCAGGGCACTGCTGACTCATATCAAACTTTCTATCAGCTCAAAGCCACAAGTCTCNTCTCTGGACCCTCTCAAGCAGCTCAACATTGTTCTTAAACTGGGGAGCCCAGAACTGTGGGGCTGCTTTCCAACCTCCCATCCTCCAACTTACAACCTGGATTACTTCATACTAGGTGAAGAATTCATCACTTGCTCTTGTCGAACTTTATACAGTTGGTGATTGCCCATCTCTCTCCAGTGTATCCAAACCTCTCTATCATCAAGGAAGTCCAGAGTTCTTGCTCAAAAAACTCAGTCAATATACATCCTAGTGTCCACATCATTGATAAAAACATCGAAGATCGTTGGCCCTAAAGTTTTGTAGTTTCAAGTCCAAGGTGTGACAGATATCCTTGAAAACATGGAATGATATCCAAGCTTCAGTAGTGACTTGCAAGGTGATAGAAATTGCCATATGGAAAACATGCCTTTCATGATTTGAATCATACATGATCTTACCCTGAATATTCAACTGGCTGCTGACCTAATTTGAAGCATGTAACAGTGCTGTCTTTTTTGGATATTCAGCTCATTTCAGTTTATCAATGGAAAAGTTGTGGATCTGAGCTGTGTAGTCACCTGCATGGTCTCTTCATGTGGCGTAGAGAAACTGGTGTTTTCAGAGGGCTGAACATCCCACTAAATCAGAGACCTTTTAAGCATGAGGTAAGTCTGCCTGTGCAGTGCTTCATGGAAAAAATGCAGTTACTTATAGGGAGTAGTGCCCAATTTCCAATGAGGAAAATAATTCCACAATGCCTAAATTTAAGTACCTAACTGCAAAGCCTACAAGGCTAGACTGGGATTCTTTGGAGGATGGTGTGGAATACCAGACTCTTCTGAATTGTCCTCTCCTCCTCGGTAATACAGGAAATTGCTAATCTGGGCCCTCAACATTATGATTTTTGAGTCTTAGGTGTCTTGGTTATATGGCAACAAGGAGAGTGTACCATCTGCCAAACTATATGGATAAAAACTTGTTTCAGTGGCAATTGAAGATGCAAGTTTTGATCTTTTGAGTTTGCTACAGGACACAGACCTGTCAGCCTGACCTCAGTCCCAGGCAAAGTCATGGAACAGATAGTCCTGTGCGCTATTACGCAGCAACTACAAAACGACCATGACATTAGATCTAGTCAGCATGGATTTCAGAGAGGCAGGTCTTGCCTGACCAACCTAATCTCCTTTTATGATCTAGTGACTCGCCTGGTTGATGAAAACAAGGCCGTGGATGTTGTGTACTTGGACCGTAGCAAAGCCTTTGACATGGTTTCCCGTAATAAGCTTCAGAAGAAACTCTTAGAGCATGGACTGGATAGAAGCATTCTATGTTGGGTTAGGAACTGGTTGGATGGACGAGCTCAGCGAGTGTTGGTGAATGGTGCCATATCCAGCTGGCAGCCAGTCACTAGTGGAGTCCCACAGGGGTCAGTGTTAAGCCCGGCACTATTCNGAGAAGAGGAGGCTCAGAGGTGACCTCATTGCTGTTTACAGCTACCTGAGGGGAGGTTTCGGCCAGGTGGGTGTGGACCTCTTCTCTCAGGCTGACGACACCAGACTGAGAGGACACGGCCTTAAGCTATGCCTGGGGAGGTTTAGACTGAATGTAAGGAAGAGGTTTTTCACAGAGAGAGTGATCTCTCATTGGAATGGTGTGCCCAGGGAGGTGGTGGAGTCACCATCCCTGGAGGTGTTTAAGAGAAGACTGGATGAGGAGCTCAGTGACATGGTCTAGTAGGTGGAGAGTTGGACTGGATGGTCCTGTGGGTAGTGCTATGGTTTAAGCAATCAGTTGGTATTGGGTTACAACTTGGACTTGATGATCTCCAAGGTCGCTTCCAACCTTGATAATACTGTGATTCTGTGATACTGTGACAGGACTGGTTTCTCAAAAATGCAGGAGAGCACTCTGTAGAGCCTGTGCTATGGATAATTGGATACAAGAGTTAAGGAATCCAGCCTCATGCTGGAGGTTTAACAGTTTGAAAGATCTTGTAGTAACACCATGTACCTAAATTGAACCTGGCAGACAGAGATGATGTGACTCCAGGCTGCCATGGTGCTCAGCAAAAACTCTAAACATAATTTTGAGCAGAAAGACTTTTTTTAGGTAGGAAGTCTGAAAGGGAACAGTTTTCTTTGGAAGTAAATGTGCTGTTGAGAGTAAAACTTCTACCACTGAGTACCATCGAGGTTGTAATTATATTTTTTCCAAGGCAGAAAGATTAATTGCTAACTTTGTCCTCCTGCTCTGAGGACAGCATTGGGCAGTGAAGTCTTGCAATCTTCTGGCAGAAGCTGCAGACTTGCAACTCCAGGAGCAGGTTGATGGTTTTAGTGTACTACCTAATGATTGCATTCAAATGGACATAAAAATAAATATGAAGATTGTGATAGAATGGTGAAACCTAAGCAAGCTGCAGTATTTTGAACTGCTTAAGTGATCACGTTTACGTTTTATTTCAACTCATAATGTCAGAAGATGGAAATAGAAAACATGGTGTGAAGTACCTCATTTTCCCATGTGCATAACTTACCACTTCTAAAGCAACTATTATATCTAAAATAAGATCTTTTGAGGTTCCAAATTCAGAAAGTGGATATTATTGTAAACATCTGTGAGCTTCAAAAGACATTAGAGAATAGCTATATTGCAAGGAAGGTAAAAAGCAGATTTCATACCTCATTAATATTTTCTTATTTTGTTTTTTTTTTTTTTCCCATCCTGCAGTGGGACTTCTGATGTGTTTTGGATTTATTTCACTTTGCTTGGCCAAATAAATATTCTATGCCATAGGGACATTTTCCTCAACCCATATGGGTGCCCTAATGTCCAGTTTCTAGGGACAGCTGCTTTCTAAGCCAGTAGATATTATTTATTTCTTTGTTTAGAGGAAGTGGAGCTGGTCCAGGTAGAAATAACAAAATGAGCAGTAATGGCTGCTTCTGAAGAGGAGATATTTTACTGAATTATTTCTTCCTATTCCTACTCCATCTCAAATTATGCACACAAAGTTCTGTGTTTAGAAATAATGTAATTTAAACTGACTTTTCTCAAAAATTGAGTTTATGAGAACAAGAATTGTCACCAAATTGTAGTAGAGAGAGTATATGTACTAGCTCAATATAATGCTTAATTTGAATTTTATGGTAGGTAGAAACGTACTGGCTTAAATAGAAGAATAGAAAAAAGAAAGATGGGGCAGCAGCAGGCTGTTCCTTAATGACTAGGTTTCCTCTTTAAATAGCAGCACTGCATTCAGATTGAGTTACAGCTTCACTTCCTGTTAGTTGCAATCTCTGTGTAAGCACGCAAGCCAGCTTTGAGACCAAACATTACTCTCGAGTTACCAGCTATGAAGATTTCTTGCACCATCTGCTGAAACATCAAATACAAACATAGTTTACTGTCCTGAGTCCTGTTTGAGATGCAGGCTTGTTCTACATGATAATTCTATGCTACCTACAGGGAGCAAATGAAATAGAATAGTTAAATGCTAGTCAAAATATCCATATGGTATCAAATGCCATTTAGACTTGGAATCCAGATTTTCCTACCTATAATATAATTTTCAGACCCAAGGGATAGAAGGAAAGTAATGAAGAAAAGATAGACATATCAAGAGTAAAGAATTTCCAGGCTGGAAATTGTCACATTGGTGATTGTCCTGCCTACAGTGAGAAGCAATTTGGTGTTTGCCTTTGACCAGTTGTAGTTGAGACTATTTGTTGGTTAGTATGTGCACATCTGTGGTGTCCTGAAGAGATGTAAAGGGCAGTTGTGTGGTCCACAATCATGTGAACTTAACCAAAGACTAGTAAGGTTTAACAGAAATCAGACATTTCCTTTGGGCTTGACCCAGGAATGACTATATAAGCCAATATAATGCAGTCATCTTCCCTCCAATTACCTCTTTCCTATTTAAGAAAGCATTCTTCTTAAAAAATAAGACAAAAAAACAGTACAGTCTAATATGCTCATGTAAAAAGAGGGGAAGCAAGCCTAGTTACAGGTATCAGACAGTCTTTGGAAACAGTGAAACTGGTGACTCCAGTCATATCAGGGAGTTGGATTGTCCTTGTCTGTCTCAACTGTTCATTTCCCAGGAGTTTTTCAAGATGAAGCAAATGGTATATCTTCTCTAATGTACATTTTAGTATCAGCTAAAGCTATGTTTAAGCACCTACAACATCTTAATGTGCCAACTTCAAAACCAAAAGTGTTTCTTAACTTACCAGTGAAACCTGTATTTCTTCTATGATACAATTAAAGCCTGAACAGAATCTCTCCTTTGAACAGTTGGGCATTAGAAGAAAAGAAACCATCTTGACTACTTCTTTCACAATTCATTTGCAAGAAAACTCGTATGTATGGAATTGCCTCTGTACTTTCAAACTACCTGCTCAGTCTTTGGATGCTTTCTATGTGCCTCTCAGGCACACACAGCTGGGTAAGCAATACAGAGAATCACTGAAAGTTACTGTGTTCTGTGTACTGCATCATGTTGAGTAAAACTGTAAGGCTTTGCTGTTAAAAAAACCCCAAACATAAGAAACAAGGTAAGAAACCAAACAGCAGGTAAGACCGTCTGTCACTGTTTAACTCCCATAGCTGGTGCTCCAAGGAACCAACAGAATAACGTAGTTAATACAGAACAAAAGTGAACATAAACACTTTTTTCCCCATCAGGAGTAAGTATCAATAGATAAAATTAATAAATATTAACCATCTGAAGATTCCTCTCTTCCTGTCTTTCTGCAGATAATTTTATGACTGTGTTATTGTGGAGTGACCCATAGAAGTCATATAACTGTAAGCTTGATCATCATCTGAATGATATTTTTTTTGTATTTCCCAGGAAGATCCTTGGATCTTAGAAGCAGTTTTTCACATCTTCTCTACTCAGTTATGCTTGGAAGCACATTGATAAATTAGACAAAGTTTATTTCATGCCTGAAACACTATTCTGATACACTACAGCAACTTGTGATATACTGTATCAGTTCATCTGCCATACATTTACTTTTTGAATGACTGACTAAAGTGAAGAAGAAAAACCTTCCTGTAAATCTGTGTGCGCTAAACTAAATATCTGCTGCTGCTGTTACATGTATAAATTCACATTGCAGAATACCCCAGATCCCTTCAATTAACAGATCTGCATATATGTGACTACACATGCGCCAACTGACAGTCATGAATATGCAAATTAGCATCGCACATTGCACTGCCCTCCTCAGACCCAGTGTGTTCTGACAGGGTATTGGCCCTGCCCTGCTTGCCAGAATGCAAAGGGATGCCAAGCTGGGAATCAGGAGGGGCCCATGTTGTTACTTATGGCAGGAGGGAGAGGGAAAGCCATAGAGCCACAACAAAAGCCAGATTTCCACCAGGAAATCTGGCACTGTGCTTGCAAACAGCCATGGTGCAGTGCCACTGGATTCTGCTTGTGGGTGGACGCAGTTCCTGCTTGGCCACTGACTGCAGCAATGCCATTCCCATGGCAATGAGCTGTTGTAGGACCTGGCCAGGTGTGGTCAGCTGCTTGCCCACACTTCTGCCCAGGCAGCAGGGCTGGGCTAGCAGGGGATCCCGGGGGCCAAGCATGGTGTGAGCTGTGTTTAAACATGTGCTTGTGGAGATCCGGAGGTGCACGGGTCCCCTGGCATCCCCCCCCCGGGATGTTAACAGTGTGCAAAATCATAGATAAGGGATGGATAGCAAGCTGGGGACAGTGGGGCGGGTGGGTCCCAGCATCGGCATGCACAGCCAAGCAGCAGAGAAGAAGTAGGTTTTTTCCTGGCACGGTGTGCCCACAGATGTTGGGAGCCTCCTGTCTCTTTGTGTTATGGCGAATGGGGCAGGGCCAACACACCACTGGTGCATGCTGGGGCTGAGGGGGGCAGTGCAATGGATGGGGCTAATTTGCATATTCATGAGCTTCCTATTTTTGCAGAGTGAGGGCTTCGCAGTGCCCTCAGAGATCTAGGGTCCTGTGATACTCAAGGGTCGACTGTGATAATCTTAGATTCTCTCTTCATTTTTGTATAGCAGCTGCTTATTTTAAGACAAACTAGAAATTAACCACTGAGATCTGACACCATGGGAAATTCACGTCTTCTGAGTGTGTACCTAACCTCACACCTGTGATTAAACCCCAAATAAAACCCAAAATTAATTTCTCTCTGTTCTACAGATTTAGGGACTACTTCCTGTTATTTCCACCTAGTGGGACCGAGTTTGGCAAATGTTCTCAAGACGTTTCCAAAACACTTGATAATTACATGATTCAGATCAACATAAACATGTGCACCTTAAGGGAGGCTTCTACTTCAAAGCCCACCTACACATGTCTCTTTTCAAAGCTTAAATATTTTTTATTTGAAGTTTTACTATAGGTGCTATCTTTAAGTTTATGGAAGGCTTTGAACACAGGCCACAGTATCATACAGTGAAGGACAGTACCACCCAAAAATGGGGAAACTGAAAAGCAGTCTCCAGGATACTGTCAGAATTTCTTCCACCATCATTATCCCTGCCAAGGTGTACAGTACCCAGTGTTCCCCTAATAATATATATTTTGGTGCATTTTCTGAATAACTCAGATATATCCAATCAAACAAGTAGAAAAATAATCTAAATATAACCCATGTATATTGAATATGAGGCTTCAAACGGAAAAAGGTAACAATAGTGGCTACATCTGTATTGCTAAATGAAATAAGTCTAGCGAAAGAGCCTGAGCCCTAACCATCCACAATGCTAAATAACAATCTTTCTCCACAGACTTCTTTGTCTCTAATGGTCTCCCTTCAAGATGAATTAGCTATGGAAAGAGCTAACCCTAAACAATGTGGACTGAGGCCAATTAGTGCCACTAGACTTTAGTGATAAGGATCAGTTCTGGGTTTTTTCCCTTCATCAGTGTTGACGGTTGCTATGAGCTTCTCCCTTGTTTTTGCATGACGGCTAAATTCATTTTGGTTTTAGTCCTTTTGTAAAAAATATTTTTAAGAGTTGAAAATTATCAAAAGCCAATTCCCAATAAGCAGTTCCAGTTTTAAAGAAATGTTATCATAATGATTTGGCTCAGTATTTCAGACTTAAGGGGTTTATACATATATAGATATATATGAACATTTGTTTGTTCAGGGGTTGTCAAACAAAAAAAAAAAACCAAACCCTAAGGAAATCACTAATTTACACAGATCTTCTCTTCAAAGATTTTTCCTTCAAGAATTTGTGACAGCCTACTTGTAGAAATATAGAGCCAGTGTCTCCAAAACAACACACTACTTATTTTTTCCTCAAAGCATTTAAAATTAAATTCAAATTGATAGCAGAGTTTGCTTACACATGTGAGGCTTGGGGCTTCTCTGAACTCATCTCTAACAAGTGGAAGTGGTTCATAGAGCCTGTAGTGTTTGTGCTCTGGAGAGCGTGATGCCCTACGAAGCTCTGAGATGACACCACACTAGTAATCTTTAATACAGACAGCTATTACCATTTCAGGACTGCCCATTTTAAGTGTCCACCAAGTTCTTTAAAGCTAACTCTGGTGCCTCTGCATCATGCAGAACCCATTCCTGCGATCCTTTGCTGTCCTATGTTTAGGGCTCTGCAACATCTGCCCTTGGGTCCACCTCTTGATCTGCCTCAAAACACTCCCTTTTCATGATAATTTCAGTTTTAGCTATGTCTAGCCTTGGGAGGAATAATACCTTCTAGGCTGACTGAGCATAACTGGGTACATGGATAGCTTCTGCCCTGGAGCAGAGATGGGAAAAAGATAAGAAGATCTTCCTCAAACTCCATGCATGCAATTAATGCTGCCTTATCTGTATAATAACTCACTTGTCCTTAGCTGTTTAGTTCTTTAAAAAGACACTTATATCCTACTTTTATTTAACACTTTGCGTTCAAAGCTGAGCAAAGAAAAATATGCCGTCACTCATATAATTCCTGTTCAAATGTCAGCATTTTCCTTGCTGATCATAGCAAATGCTGTGATATTATATATAGTGGCAGTAAGTTTGCCCATCTTTTAATTTTTTTTTAGTGTAGTCCTTTTTAGGTTTTTTTAGTGTATTGATGTTGCAAACACCTAATCAGCTCATATCTTGGCCCATTTTTCATGAGCCTGAACAGTGTTAGTGAAAGAGAGGCTCCAATCTCTTTCAAGTTAAGGTTAGGCCTTGAAATTGGTTTTAACGTCTTCCAAAGAAAAGAACATGCAGTTCTGTGAAACTGGAAAGCTTCCCAATGGGGGACTAGAATGAGGAACAAATGAGAAAATAAGCAAGGAGACGAAAAATTCTTTGATGATATCCTGAAAAAGAAGGGAAACATTCTGTCTCCTTGGGGATATGGTCCTTTGGGGAAAATGTAAGCACAACTACATACTCTTCCAGTAAACATCTTTTTCACTAATACATGCTCTGAGATTGCTTTCAAGTCAGCTGCTTCCCAGGAGCTAGGCACTGAGTGAGTTGCCTTGATGTACACGGATATTTTGACAGGCGTGGATGTTCCCAGGGGGAATAAGGCAGGACTCTCCAGGCAGCTAAGGCTGTGGTTTGCAACTGTTGACTGTGGAGAGAGGGAGCTGGTTGTGCCCCAGCCAGGCTGTAGGTAGGCACACATGAGCCACATGTTAGACACAGGGTCCTCATCCTCACCTCAGTATCTCTAGTATGATGAAACTGAGAGGGTGCTCAGAAGCCTTTTATTTGTTGTTGTAGTTTCTGGGCAAAAGTGATGAGCTGATTCAGTGCAGCAGGTTGCATATTTTTCTATTTGCAGGGGATGTTAGATGAGATACAGGGTAAGATTCAGATCCATTATATTTTAGCAGGTGAGTTAATATGCAATAACACTGCTTTAGCAAATTTTGGGCACCAAAAGAAGAAAATGAAATCTATGCAGCAGAGCATTTTTCAGAGGCTCCTTATGAAAATAGGCCATATGGCTTCACTGCAGTGCATTTGTTAACTCTCCAGCCTACTACTGTTCCCCTGCTGGGCGACACACGCTGAATCTGTCACACAACTAGAATAAAATTATAAATAAACAATGGCATATTCAAATAAAACAGAGCTTTCGGGCAATAGGTTTAAAGGAAGAAAAACAAAACCCAGAGGCAAATTGTTGTCCTTTTATGTGCAGGAAAGTAGGTCTTTTGTTCAGCACTGAAACGAGTACTTGGATGTCCCTGAAGGAACACGCCTTCTACTGAGTGATGTTTCTCATAAGTCTTGCAGATGTAGACCCACAGGCATTACTGCTAGCAACTGCACGGGCTTGCTGGGGTCTCAATGGCAGTCCTGATCCTATTTTGTTGTTCACTGGCATTTAATGAAAAACATCTTATAGTGCTCTGGTTTTCAAGAGAAATGAGGGCAATGGGGAAGCAGAGAGATTAAATCCAATACCAAGCTAGGATGAACAGGAAAGAAAGATGTAGGTTCCAGTAAAACTGGAGTATAGAGTTGCACTTGCATCACCATTCATTGGGATTTTGTATGCTGTTCTCAGATACTGGGCAGTCCTCTCCTTTTTTATTAAATAATCAGAGATCTTCTCCAGCATTGAGAGACCTCTCCAGCATTGTTGGATACAAGAAATCCATCTGAATTGCAAATTCATGTAAAATAAGATACAAGGCAAATATTTAGGACTTTTACACTCTCAGTCATGCCTTCATTACAGATTACAGAATACTCTGAGTTGGAAGGGACCCACAAGGAATCATCGAGTCCAACTCTTAAATGGCGCCACTGCCTCCCTGGCAGGAATTGAACCCCTGGTCTCCCACATGAGAGGCCGGGACACTCACCACTGTACTAAAGTCCAAAAGAAAGCCGAACAAAATTTGCATGCCAGGTTGCTGGTGGTTAATTCCAGCCATAAGTCAGGTTTTGTATGCCTGTGAATTGCATGGTGATGCACTGATACATTGGCACCTCCTGGGAAAGACAGATGAAGCTTTCCATGGGCCTGTGTGTCAAAAGGTCGTGTTAACACTGACTGCAAGACACCATTCTCTGTAAGCAATAGACAGAGAAGACAACAGTTCATGCTAACTGGGATGTTCTTCTTTTTTTTTTTTTCATTTCCTAAGTCTACATCATTCAATGCCTGAGCAAATAACATTGGGAAATGGTGCAAAATTGTTGCAAATTAGATTTCCCAATGGAAGTGGTACATTTGCACAGGCTGCAATGTTCAAAGGCCAAAAGCTGGGTTGTTTAAAGATTAAAGACTTATTCTATTTCAGACAATCTTCAAAAAACAAATACCCATTGGGTCTGGGTTTGCCCAGTTCAACCTTCCGCAGCTTGTTTGAAGTCACAGTATAGGAGTGGAAGTGTTTTGGATTCATGTTCATGCAAGTAAGAGATAAGCTGGGCTCACAGGGGTGAACAGATGTGTCCTGAGGCAATATCGTGTCAGGGGTGTCCGTATGTGTGTGTGTGTATGTTTGTGCATGCACAAAACATACAATTAAGACCCTTCGCCTCTACACACACAAGCCAACAGAGATGCTCACACAAAAGGCTCCATCAGTGGTTTAAAAACAGTAAATTAGGAAGAAAGATGTAGGAGCTATTGAGATTTGTTCCACTCCATGGAAAATTTCAACTTCTTTTGGAACAGTATACCAGTATATAGTATACGCCTGCTACTCTGTTCAGTGCTGGCTTCAGATTTCTGCCCTTGAAAGCTGATCACAAGGTCACAGTGAACACTGAGGAAAAGCCATGATTGTACAAGCAGTTCTGGGAAAGTCAGGGGAGAGAAGCAGGACTGTTGGCAGCAGAACAGACTTTCATAGGCATAGGGCTGCTGTAAGATGTCATGCTCATTTTGACCTCCTTTAAACTCATTTGTTTCAGGAGAATCTCCCACAGGGTCAACGGAGTTCCAGCACTGACACATTTATCCAAGCTTTCCAGAAAACTCACATAGGGTTAACTACAGTACAGGTTTCAGATTAACGTTTTTTAATACTAGCCACTCTTTTCAATGCTAAATTCAGACTTGGAAACATCACAAGCTTCGTCCTCAGCTGAAAATCTCCAAAGACCATAGTAAAGAATCTGATATAAATCATCCATCACCGCACTGTCTACATCAGGAGCACTGCATCCAGTTCTGGGGTCCCCTGCACAGGTAGGACATAGACCTGCTGCAGCAAGTCCAAAGGAGGGCCATCAAGTTGGTTACAGGGATGGAGCACCTCTCCTATGAGGAAAGACAGAGAATTGGATTTGTTCAGCTAGGAAAAAGAGAGGGCTTTGGTGTGATCTGATTGTGACCTTCTAGAACCTGAAGTGAGTTGACAAGAAAAATGGAGAAGGGACATTTTACAAGGGCATGTACAAGGGGGGGTGGCTTCAAACTGAAAGAGGGAACGTCTAGATTGGATAGTAGTTAAAAAATCTTTATTGTGAGGATGGTGAGACACTGGCACAGGTTTCCCAGAGAAACTGTGGATGTCCCATCCCTAGAAGTGTTCAATGTGAAGTTGGATGGAGCTCTGAGCAATTTGATCTAGTGAAAAGTGTCTCTGTCCATGGCAAAGTGTCTCTGTTGACATGATGCTGTTGGTGTCACCCACATGCCCTCATGGATGTGGGAGGCTTGGGTCTGGAACCACAGAGATTTGGCAATTTTCGCAGTCCAGGAAATGCTCAGACCTGCAGGCAGTGAAGCACATTGACAAGGAGCAAGTTGCTTCTCTCCTGGAGACAAAGCAGAGTGGGCAGAAGGGAGCCCAGACAGAAGCTGAACTAGAGCACCAAGCCTACGGTATAGGAGAATAAATAAATAAATTTTAATTTTGACCAGGTAGTAACAAAAGACTAATTTACATTCCACTCCAGTTTAAGTATACAGAATAGATTTCCAAAATCCAAGAGTGACCATGCTTTTCCAAAGGTGACAGTTAAATGGCCCATGCTACACTTGCTGCACTCAAGCTACACTTGAGTATTTCCATGGCCATTAGGTCCTCGAGAAATGGCATTGTAAGCTAGCTCTTTTAAACTGGTCTGCTCACATCCCCAAGAAGTGTTTCAATATAGCCCTTTGAACTGTGATTTACTTGTCACTTGGGCCAACAAGAACATTTACTGTGACCCTGAGACTGACCTTGCTAACAGTAACAACATTTGAGTGCAACACTGAGCGAAAGTTCAGATCCAGCATAACATGTTCAGGGATGTAAGTACATGTGTAAACCCACGCTCTGGCTGGGGCTTCCTGCATGCTTCCTGATGCTGCCAGGGAGTGTCCCTGGCAGGAATTAATTTGGTTCTCCCACAAACATGAAGGACTCAAACTTCCCCTGAGCTGTCATGGGTGTGGCAGTACTCATCTCTGTCTTGCATACCAAACCAGCCAGACAGCAGCTCCTGTCAGTGCTGGAGTTTCATATCTTTACCACACACACCAGACACTCCTTGCATTGAAGTGTGGCTTTCCGAAAGCCAAGGCTGTTTTCCATTATTCAAGTCAGAGGTCACTCTCTGGTCTGTGAGGAGTCAGACTTCAGGATCAAACACAATTTGGTTTATCAATACACTATTTGGTATTTCAAGGGAGTTTTGTTTGTGTAGACACAAACTTGTCCTAAGTTCCTCCCAGGAGACCTGCACAGCTTGCTGGGGAAACCATGAGCAATGGGCATTCTTGTTGCAGTGAATTACATTCGCCAGATATAATTTATTCAAATTAGAAACATATTCATTTACTTCCTACTTACTTCTTACTTACAGTCAGGTCTCCTATAACGCGGACTGGCAGTCTTAATTGGGATCTATGTAGCCCGACTTCTGCATTGAATGGCAGCCGCGCCGTCGCAGCTGCCGCAGCTGCCACCACCACCCCTGCCGCCCCCGCCGCCCCTGCCGCCGTCACCCATGCCACCATCGCTGTCTGTGCCACTGCCTGTGCTGCTGCCGCCGAGGCAGGTTGTGCATGCACAGTTGCGAAATGGGTCTCCTACATCGCTAAAAAATCATGTTGCTATGATCTGAAGCCGCAATATGGGGAGCGTGAAGTGCAAGAGGGCCAGCTGTTTATAAAATCAGTGGAACAGCATCTTCAGAGTCATGAGCGAACTGCTGTACATGACCTGCTCTGGGATTCAGGCTGCAACAGGAAAGAGCTTGGAACAAGAATTCTCTTTTAAATGAACTTTTGACACTGGACCTACATTGTGAAATATTTGGATATTGAGCAATGGAAGAATGTGGAACGTAAACACTATCAATTTCTTCCTTTGAGCATTAGCAAGACAGCAAGCAGACTAGATGCTTCTCTGGTATAGGGTACAGATGGAGGCTGGCACAGGAAAGCAGGAGTGCCATCATGGAAACATGGTGGGATGGTGCACACGATTGGAGTGCCACATTGGAAGGCTACAAACTCTTGAGAAGAGATAGGCGAGCACGTAGGAGTGGAGGGATGGCCCTGTATATTAAAGCAACCCTAGATACCATAGAACTTGACATCTAGGATGATCAAGTAGAGAGCCTATGGGTCAAGGTAAGAGGGATTCCCAATAAAGCTCAAATTTTGCTCGGAGCATGTTACAAACCGCCAGATCAGGAACAAGAGGCAGA
>WEKX01009363.1:41769-65224 GCA_013390025.1 Pitta sordida | reverse complement strand
CCCCCCAGTTCTTGATTTTTTCCAAGCAGTTTTACTCAAACCAGGACATAAAATATCAAAGTGCTTATTACCATGCAATTTCTACAAGCACACAAATCAGAAAGTTTCACGAAGATCTGTGGTCTTGCTAAATCAGAGACGAGCAGAAGGAATTGCTTTTTTGGAGTAACTGTTTTATGAAATACCCAGAATTACTCATGGTATAACCTTTAAAAACACTGCCTGATGTGCTTCATCGGTGTTTCCAAAACTAAAAACAGTGAGACCTTAGTTATTGAAAAGCCAGTTAATCATCTCCTTTAACAGAAGGCCGATTGAAACTTAAGACATAGTAAATCCTTTTAGCCTTTAATTCGCTGTCTGTGAAGCACACTGGCTCCGTGTTTCTGCGTTATGAATTGGGCACCCTAGTAATAGAGGAGCGTGGAGTTGCTTGATCCCTCCAGCTAACACTCACCTTATTATACAGCTAACAGGTTTGTGGACATGTTATAGTATCCTAAAATCTTTAAGCAGATCTCAGTGATGACAGTTAGACATCTTGAACTATGTCTTTCCTTCCAGCTTGTAGAGCCCATCAGATGCTGAGCTTGTTTACTGCACGAGCTAATTCAGCTTTGTTTGAAATCAGATGTGAATGTATTCAAAGAGGGCAGCGTTGACTGTGAGTCTCATTAAGGAGAAGTCTGATTTACGCTGAAAGCAGGGAAGAAGTGTATAGTCCAAAATGCTGCCAAACACTGCAGTGACTAGGAAGACTGGTTAGCTTAGGGAGAGGTTGCCAGAAGCAAAAAGGCTGACATCAACAATGTCTGGAAATAACTTCAGACTGCATGTCATTAACTGTTTGAAGGCCTTATATCGTTTTTGTAACTCTGAAATTGCCTGGGCATCTCACCTACCACTGCAGCAAAGAAGAGATGCATTAAAGCAGTTTGCCACTAATTAAAGGAGGATACTTTTTTGCCTGTGGAAGTACAGCTTTTGTCCTTTTGAACACTGCTCCTCATACCAAGTTGATGGTGCAAGTATTAATTTATATAATTATGCTTTTCAAGGAAGGTAGTTGTCCTCCTGAGACTGGATTCAGTTTTGCCTTGAGTGGGAAAAGAGCAGTGTGTGAAACTCATCAAAAGGTGATGTCTTTCTAGCAATGCGCAGATCATAAAGTTTTTTGATTGTAAATCTCTGAGTACCCATTAGCTGGCAGACATCCTGTAGCCTTGACAAACTTGCCGCCTTCTTCCACAGAATTAGGGCTCATAGCAGATGAGATATTTCATAGAATATGAAGTGGGAATTGTGGTGATAAGCTGCTAAGACCCCAAAATTAGATCTGGGGATCTAAATCGCAGCTTGGATTAAATATCAGTTATCATTAAAAAAACTCAAGGATTTAGGTTTTTGTTACCTCTCTGGGATGTGCGTTCGGTCTCTGTATGGGTGTTAGATGGTGAGTTGGACTAGATGATCCTTGTGGGTCCCTTCCAACTCATAATATTCTGTGATTCTGTGATTTTAATAAAACTTTTGCTTTGCTATTAACACAATATTTTGTTCAGTAGAGTGTAAACGCACAATAAAAACAAAATAATATAAAAAACAACACACCTTCATGTGTGTTATTCCTGACACTGATTGACTCTGCAAACTGGGAATGACCAGAGAGAGAGCTTTTTCTATAGCATGCTGTAGGATTTGCCTATTTCACTGCATCTTTTGTAAATTTGTTACATATTCCCTATCCACTCACAGTTCATGTGAAGGTATGATACCTGAAGTAATAGCATCAAAATTTGTATCACAATTCAGGTTCTGTAGTCTCTCCTCACACCATTTTTTGTAAGTTTTTGTTTGTTTGCAAACAATAGCTAGAGTTCATTTGGCCAAGAAAATTATATGGAGATTTTCTGTAGTGTATTCTAAAAAAATGCTTTTTTCTTTGAATCAGGTAATGGAGTTTTTACCTACTCAGGAATAAAAATTTTACAACTATTATAATAAGTTGGTAAATACATAATTCAGTGATGAGAGATGGTGGAAATCCTTTGTAGAACTTTGTTCTTTACCAGTTCTTGACCAATTAAGTTTCTAAGTTTTCTCCAAGAACATATAATTTTGAGACTGCTTGAGTCTTTGGTTATTCCTCCATTTCCAAGTGACATTATCAAGAGGGAAGACTTTTATCACTGGACTTATGCAAAAATAATAATTCATGCTGTCTTCAGTTCTGAGTTAGCAGAGGAATTCTCTTGAACAAAACCATTTTGTGGTTGCAAAATAATAACAATTTAATTCTGTTTCTCAGAATTGTGCTTCTCTGTTAATGCAATCAGTTTCCATCAACCATATCCCTTGAGTGTAGTTCCAAAGGTTGACTTTTATCCAAGAAGTCCTAGTACACTTGATACTAGATTGTTGAAGAAACTGTCTCTTTTGAGAATGTGAGTATGTAAGAATATTAAATCAAGATTCTAGATAAACTACATATCCTAGAATTTCTGCAAATAGTAGTGATGAAAATACTTCATCAAACCTGCACAACCAAACTGCCTGTTGTCCGTGGTGTTTAAAGTTGGCCATTGCCAAAACCCAGGAGTAATACATCACTTCGAAGTCTAAAGACAGGATAAAATTAAGGAAAACAATGAACATTTTAAATGAATGTCAGGAACGTGTCCATTGTGGCACTGGGTTATCCTGTCAACAGAGTATTGGAAATGATGATAGTAAGAATACACATTTATTTGATCTAATGAAGAGTAAAATATGGGAAAGGAAAAGCCCTCACTGGCAAGAAAAAAATTAAATTAACTAACTGGCCAATGGGACTAATTTTGTAAAAATTAAGGATTGTATTACACAACAGAAACTGAAGAAGCCAATAAATCCAAGATACAGTAGGGCAAAAGATTAGAATTAGAGTACCTCTGTGTATCAGTCTGTTGCAGTTTAGTTTTATAGAGAAGGCTACTCTTTTTGTAGCTGTAGTTAAAGTCATTAGAAGTCCAGTCTAGCATGCTCTTGGTTTTGGGAAGAATGGATTTGTCGTGAGAAGCTGAATGCTTTATCTTTTTCAAGGATACAGATTTTCTTAGAACGTTGCTAAAGGTCAAAGAACTCTGTCAGTATTAAATTTTGAAGACTGGCTGTGGCTCTTTTTAAAATACAGTTTTAGTTTCCATTTGAATCAACTCTCAAAAATGGCTTGGCCTATAAACACATTAGAATTTGTTCTCATAGCCTGGCTGAGCAGAGATGTTTCTTAGCATTTGTAGGATAACTCTTTTCTGAGCCTGAAAGGCTCCCTTCTGCTGTTAGTTGCACTTACCTTCTCCCACAGGAGCCAAACTAAAAAACTAAATTGGAAAGGAACAAGTATCTTTTACTGTGCAGAGTGTTTCGGTATGTTGTGTTCTCTAGGGTTTCATGATTTTGAGGGTAGGCACAAGGAAGAATGTGGGACATGGAACACAAAGGTGTTTGGAGCTAGTTGAACTGACTTAGGTCTATTTTAACCCTCATGATATTGCACATTGAGCTACTCCACACTGTTTGTAATCCACTCTAAAATAAATCTGTATTTGTGGAGCTTTTCTTCCATGAGTTAATCAGGGACAGAATCTCGTTCCTTTGGGCACTGTTCTGTTGCCACAAACATGAGATCATCCTTTCTCTTGCGCCACACCATGCCTTAGTCATTGAGGCCCTTGGTGAGTAGTCCTAGTTCTCTGGGTACTGCTTTCCTGTGAGCAAAATGAGAAAGAAATGTTGTGAAAGGGAAACCACCACAAACCACTTGAGCCTGAAATGCGGTGTGTATTTTAACATTGCTATTAAAAACTGTGAAGGCATGATTGAGTCTCAGAAGGTTCATGTCCTGTGCAGTTCTAACTTTGTCCTGTAGTTACTTCTCTGTACGCTTCTGAGTTGTTTTGGATGGGAGAGTCACAGCTATCATTGGACACTACTGATAATAATGAAAGACACCAAAAAGTTCTTCCAAAAGTAGTGGAATGGGTCCTCTGTATTCAGCTTCAGGGTAAAAGAAGTTTACACTTCTCTTGCTTGTGAACTAGGACTACCTTTCAAGCAGGCTCTAATTTTGGATGAGAAAAAGGTGTTGCTCTACTTCTTATTTTGACTTGCCTTTGATTAAAGTAGTTTTCAATTGTTCAGAAGTAACTTTTTTTAAATTCAGGCAGCTTAAGTCTTGTCACTGTAGTTTTTTACAGTGGAGTGCTTAAGTTGTCTGCACAATGTACGAAGAGACACTTAAAAATTAACAGGAACTCTTGAGAGCAGCATTGCCGAAACTTCACCCTGCTCACACAGGTAATAGATTCTGTATAGAATCAGAGCTTTTCTGCAAAAGTATACTTGGGAGCTGCTACATTTTAACCCATTTAATCTAGTGGAAAATATAGGTTTAATGCCCAAGTGATTTGTGCTCACAGACCTCATTTGCAAGATTAAGGATATTTGGAGTGCTCCTTCCTACAGGAGCTATTTCAATGGCTGTGGATTCTTATTCATGAGCTACAGAAAGATATTCTTGCTCTTTGGTAGCCCTAAGTGTCAATGACAGCAGAGTTACCTATGGATATTTACCAGTGGCTGAGGGGAAATTAGAGGATCATGAATTTTGGACATGGATACATAAACCTTTCTCACCACTGTATTTGACATCTACCATATTTAACTGGGTTGCTCTTTACAACCATTTCCTCTGTGTTCACTGTCCCTCCAGCCTGCAGATTAGCTTGTTTACCACCTTCAGCGTTGCTTTTACAGATCCTACCCATAGTTGATAATGTATTTCTTTCTAGTTTCTCATTCACAGAGTTCACCACAACTTCAGAGCTTTATTATTCCTCACCTCTCCAGTCCTTTCGTCTTATGCTTCTCCCTTTTCACCTTGTTTTACTGAGTGTACCGGTACAAGAGGATACAGCTGTGACTATTTTGATCCCTTCTCTATGGATTCATCATTTTTCTGTCCTTTCCTCCTGGTGATGAGCCGTTGGGTTTTTGTAAGAAAGATGCTATTCTGTGATTCAGTGACTTTGATAGCATGAGTAGCTTATTATCTGTTGTTATGTGACATTTGATTGAGAACAGGACTTTGCTAGTGTGTGCCTAAGGCTTGCAGTGTCCTCTGATATATCATCATTAGCTAGGTTGGGAGAGCTGACTCTCTTATTTTCCAAAAAAAAAATGTGGACATTAGAGAGTGACTGAGTTAGGTTCTGCTAACTTATCTTGCTTCTCTCCCCCAATCTTTTCTTTGTAAAAACAGTGATCTTCCTCCAGGAGATATTTTGAGAGGCCCAGACCACAAATCTATTCTGACTTTGGTGACAGTTACCTCTATCCATCCACTAGACGCTTTCCTGCCCTAACAGAAAAGAATCAACTTCTTGCCTTCTTAAAATGCAGTCCTAGGCATCTGAGTACACTGCTGCACCTTCAGTTCCTTTGCCTGCAATTTGAGAAGATCTAACTTTGAAGTTAGCCTAGCTATACTTTGAGCAGGGAGTTGGATTAGATGGCCTTCTGAGACCACTTATAAACTAAATTATTCTAAGGCATATGAAACTACAGTAAAGTGAGGAGAGAGTGAATACACATTCAGTTATGGATCTAAATGACTTCTGGCTATTAATAAGTTTGGGTTTGTTTTTTTTACTTTTGAGTAACATATCTGTATATCCATTTCTAATTCACATGGATTAATGCTGGCATCAGCTTTGGCTGGATCTGAAGCCGTGCAAAAACAGCAGTTCAATGTTTGCTGTTTTGAATTTCTGTAAGCTTTAGTTGGATGGGAATGGAGATCAGAATGAGAGTTCTGCAGCCTAAAGGATGCTTCTGCACAGTGGTTTTGGCTTTGCATATACCAGCAAAGGAGGCAAACAGTCTCAGGATATATTTGAAAAACCTTAACTTGTGAGCGTATGGTATTAAGACTGGCGTGTCTTCCTGGTATGTGCTTCCTTTGAATCCAGAATGTTTGAGATCAAGAACAGAAAAGGTCTGAGTTAAATTTGTAGTTTGAGAACAGCTTTGCTATAATGGTAAAGAAACTTTGCAAACTAGTGGTGTGAGAAAAAGCTGATGAGAATGAGCTGATTCTTACTCTGTAGGCAGAACCAATGTCAATGAAAGACAGTAGTGAATACTTCTGAAACAACCCACTCGCAGATGTGCCCTAGGGACTTCCAGAGCCCACTGGGTCAGACATTCTTGTGAGGAAACATGGACTTGAAAATAATGGGATCAACAAGCTGGAAATTCCTGCTGAGTTTTGATGAAGGTGATCCAAAATTCCCAACTCAGTGGAAAAAAGGAAATGTAATATGACTTTGGGCTTGGTTTTAGTCAACATTACAATGACAATTTAGCAAATGTACGAGTTCAAACACCATTCATCCTATACTAATATGGTGTAGGATCAAGGGATTCAGTCACACTTCAAGGTATCAACAAGGCCTCTGGTATGCTGGCTGAAAGAGTGTGGAATGATTTAAGAACTCATGTTCGGTGTCTCAGGCAAACCACAGCACACCTCTAGGCTCTGAGAATGGTCACTGAGAAGATGTTGATGATTCAGCTACTGTTCATCACTCCTAACAGGTAGACTGTGCACATATAAACATGATATCTGATCTACCAGGTGCTGAAGGGCATGGACAAGTGTCCATCATGCTACTAATTATCAGTTGTACAGGGTGACCATACCATGTTCCTTTAGTTCTCAGATATTTGAAACTTCCCAGCTGTGTGAACAGCCACACCATGCCTCAGCCATGGTGCTCATCAGTGTTCAATGTGGTGAGGACAATGGAATGGCACAATGTATCTAAGTACAGCATGAGAGCATTTGTGTAGGACAATGATGGCTTTAGGGGCAGTGCCCTGAATGAATGCAGTCTGGAAGTATATAATATTTGAATGGAGAATGTTTGCTGGAGGGTTGTACATTAAATTTGACTAAATGACATAAAGAGGCACTGGTGTGTATCCCATGAGTAGCAGACTTGCATGTCCTGCAGCCCCTCTACAGACTTCCAGTTGGGTGAGGACCCCAATGAGCCCTGAGACCAGGCACATTGCATAAGTGTCTGTGAGTACAATTGAACATTTCTTTTCCAAAGTAGGGTGGCTCTTTCATACTGTCTACAGCATTAGTTCTTGGCACATGCTGTCCCCACAAAACATACCCCAAGTCAGGAGCTGGAAGGGTTATAGGTGGCGTGACCAGTCAGTCATGCTATTCTGCAAATGACTATACCTTGGTTGTGATAACTTTCTAGTACAGAGGTAACCTCAGAGATTTAGCAAGGGCAAGTGCTGGATTCCTCAGAGATTTAACAAGGGCAACCTGGGAGAGGGCAACCTTCGGTGTGGGTATAGACTGGGGAATGAGGGGCTGGAGAGCAACCCTAGGGAAAAGGACCTGGGGACAAAGGCCATCACTCCAAATATTCCCCCTTCCTTCTTCCCCCAACTTTATATGCTGAGGGTGATGCCATATGATCTGGGATATCCCTGTGGTCAGTTGGGGTTGGCTGTCCTGCTCTCAACTTCTTGTGCATCCCCAGCCTCCTCACTGGTGGGGTGCGGTGAGAGGCAGAAAACGCCTTGGCCCTGTGTAAGTGCTCCTCAGCAATAACAAAAACATCTGTGTTAACAGCACTATTTCCAGCACACAGCCAAAACACAGCCTCATACCAGCTAGTGTGAAGATGATTAACTTTACCCCAGGTAAACTGGCACAATGTAGAATTTCCCACAGCCTGTGCTGTCTGTAATTCCTTTGCTCTCTTGCCGATACAAGATGAAGAGATGTACTGACTTTTTGTTCTCCCTTCCTCAGGCAAAGTCTGGTGCTGTTAGAGCTGAACCATCCACTCTGGGTGTATCTCCATCTCAGGTTTTGTGTACATGTGGCCATTACTTAGGAGTAGAACTGGGTGGTTTCTTTTTTATTTTCTTTCTGTTTTTGTTTTGTTTTGTTGTTTTTTTAATTCTAGCATCTACTTCCTTTAAAATCTAGGAGACAGGTTCTCTTCTCCAAGGGAGTACTGGAATGAAAACAGGAATTGCAAGTGTCAATGCAGAAGTAACACCAAAACCTCAATGCAAAAGAAGAGGAACTGTGGAATCTCCGAGGCAGCACAGACCACAACTTATTCTTTCTTCTTTCAGCACACAGCTCAGAGGCAAGGCTGGGTAGTCTTTGATTACACCAAGATGAGTTTTCTTAATTGTCAGTCGTTTGAGATGTATACACTGCACTGCAGAAACTCACAGATTTAGCTTCCTTATAGCAGCAACGGGACAGGAAATCACTCATCACAGCAGTTCATCTGGGCAGAGCAGCCTACTACTGATAAATGGTAATGTGATGTTTTCCCGGAGAAAAGATTCCTGAACTGAGAAGAGCAATAGACCTGCTGATTACCCACTGCTAACAAAATTAGTGGTCCAGAACAGGGGTTTGGGGTATTCACAATTCAGTACAAATATGACCCAACAAATATGACAAGTGGGGAAATACTTGTAAACATGAAGAACAGAACTGTAGGGTAGTGACTTGAGGAGAAGCTACATTTTTGTTGGGCTCAGATTTGTAAACTGTCAGGAATTTCTTCATCCTAATATAATATTTATCCACATGCATGAGGTCAAAATAGCTGATGAGGCAGTCAAAGACTAACTTAATCATGGGGTGTGAGATGACAAGGATGAAAAAAGTTATTTTGAGTGTCCTTGCATTTACGTCCACTCCTGGCCATGACTTCCCCCTGTTCTTTATCAGATAAAAAATTATATTCTCTCACACCAACTTCCAAACAATTTGGAAAAACATCCACTTTGGTATAGTGGTGAGTGTCCCCGCCTCTCACGCGGAAGACCGGGGGTTCGATTTCCGCCAGGGAGGCAGTGGTGCCTTTTAAGAGTTGGACTCGATGATCCTTGTGGGTCCCTTCCAACTGCTATGATTCTGTGATTCTATGGAAAGATGTGCTACAAATTTGGAATGAAACAAATTCCCAATCTTTTCAATTGCACATCAAGAAATAATTTCAAAAATCATTGGATTATGGAACAAGGTCCTTTGGATGTATTCAGACAATTCAGACAGATGTTTGATCCTGTTGAACTGCTTTCAAAATATGAAAGATTTAAACATTTGTAAGTACACATTTGCCCTGCTGGCAGCAATTATATTCTATATGAAGCTATGATGATAACAGATACAGTTTGTGTTTTATTTTTTAAAATCAGTGGTGGAAGGGGGAATATCTGCTGCAGTATTTGCACTTTTTTAAAGGAATGGTCCTTGAGGTGATGAAACACATTTTCATCTGTTACGAAGGAGTCTTAATTCCTTTTTCTTATTAAAGAGCAGGTAAATTAGAAGTGTCTTGACTTAAAGCACATCTCTTGAAAACGACACAGTTAATGTCTCCTGTTGTTTTCTTTGCACTAAAGTTTGTTGTCAAATTTATTACAAATTATTAAAATTCTTCTTTCTTTCTTTCTTTCTTTCTTTCTTTCTTTCTTTCTTTCTNCTTTCTTTCCTTTCTTTCCTTTCTTTCTTTCCTTCTTTCTTCCTTTCTTCCTTCCTTTCTTTCCTTCCTTCCTTCCCTCCTTCCCTCCTCCCTCTCTCCCTCTCTTTCTCTCTCTCTCTCTCTTTCTCCCTAAGCACAATCTTAGCTAAAATTAAATTTTAATTATTTTAAATGGAAAACCGATTCTTTTGCAGAAGTGTAAACACTCCTGTGGATTCTTCTTGATTTAAAGGAAGCTTCTGTTGTTATAGCTTGCATGTATAATTCTTATGAAGACAAATCTACCAGTTTGATTTTTAGAACTGGTCATTCCAATAGCTGACATGGATCTCCTCTATTTAATTCATTAAACAGCCCTGGAGTTCTGAAGATATAAGATTTTCATCTCCTCTGTATTTATGGTGTACACTTCTTCCTTGTAAAGTACATCAAAGCGTCAAAATAAATGATTTGTTCATTTGGACTGCCACATCAATTTCTTGTGCAGTTACTGTTTTCAGCCTTGCCCTGGTACTCGTTTGATGATTAATTTGCTTTACACACAGGCTCTTACAAGTGCACCTGACCTCAGTGTTGGAATTGCGCTGAAAAAAGTATTCTGCTTTGACAGAGAAAGCTAATTTCTTGCTAAGCACTGGTCTAAGTTTTACTCTGCCATATCCTTGATGAATATTACTTTTTTTCTTCAGTTACACTAGGGAGTCTAAAGAACATCACTGGCTCTGGATATAATGACAAAATGTGTTTTTCTGTTTGATTTTGTTTTGGTTTGGTTTTCCCCCAAGGGAAACCTGATTTTTTAGATTGATAAGGTATCTCCCTTGTTGGTGTGTGAGCACAACATGTGAAATCAACATCACAGCAGCTCAGATGGTGCATGGTTCATGCTGTGTATTCAGGTTAAAGGGTGTGCAATACACTCCTGTGGCCTGCAGATTAATGTTAGAAGCGGGAAGCAAACACTGAGAGTTCTTTAGCAACTTACTGATGATGCTTAAGTATTTCAGTTCCCAGGTTAGCGCTGTGAAATGACTGGTGTGAACAGAATTCTGGATGCATTTTGCTGGACCCAAACTGGACTATAGTTTAGGATCTCCTAAAACCTGCATGTTTTTATTAGTCTTCTCTCCTCCCTCTTCACAGAGATCTCCTATGTAATCCCACCACTCTGTCACCTCTTGCCATTGCAATTGAGAGTCAAAGAGAGCACTGCTCTAGCTCGAGGAGAGCCTTTTAAGAGTTGGACTCGATGGACTGGCTGCAAGTAAAACCACACTGACTATTAAAGGAGTAAAATGGCATCCAGCAGATGACTCCTGCTGGAAGCAGGGGCTCCTGCTTAAACCTTCTGTGATTCAGAGTGAAACTCTGCTGTAGGGATATAACGCTTCCAACTCTGTGAACTGATGGAATTTGGCATTGCATGAAGGTGTTCACTATTTCAGAGAAGCGAACTATTAATAAGTGCAGTGAATTGAAATGCATACATTTTAAATGTAATATAAATAAATGGCTTTTGCTTTATGACTACATTGCAACAATGGAGTAAATTACTATTTTTACTTTTCCAGAAACAAATGAAGATATCATTCAGCTGACCCTAGGAAATAAGCTTTTAAAATCAAATGGAAAAATAAAGGTGGATTTCACAATATTTGGTTGTATAATTATATGAGTTTGGTATTGTGAGTGTGAATTGCTTTTGTCTGTTGAAGATAGCTCTCTAGTTTGGCTAGGTTAGGTAATAGGTGATAGGTTGGACTTGATGATCTCTATGGTCTTTTCCAACCTTACTGATTTTGTGATTCTGTGATACACTGTCAGCAAATGAATATGTATTTCCAACACAGATTCTAGACCAACTCTTAAAAAAATTATAATGTGGAGTTTGACCTCTGTAGTTACTGCCGGATAAAATACAAGTAAATATGTTGTTCTTCTTGCAGTAGACAAATATATCAGCCAAAGACTTCAGGTAATGTGGTGATACTGTTTGTGAAGAACATTACCATTTCCTGATCATTCCTATCGTTGCTGAGGTTATTTTATATTAACAATTCTTTAATTATGTGAATGTCAGAAGGGTAAATTCACAAAAAGGAAAATCACTTTACATATAACTTATTGGGATAACAATGTGTAGAACTTATTTTGAAGAAACCATGAGAGACATATTTCATTCAGAAGTCTGACACAAAGGAAATTACTCCTCTAATACACAGTGAAATAAATAAAGGTCAGATGGTTCTTTGTCTGCATTTACTTTGCACAGTTCTACCAGTAAAACAGGATATTTTCTATTAACAGTGCTTTCAGGTTTCCTGGTAACAATAGCACCAAAATAAAGACCAGATTTTGTCTAGGTGAAATTCACTCTTCCTGCTTAAAGCCCTATGCCTAAAATCTGCAAAGAAAAAAGCTGAAATAAGACTGTAAGCTGCTCAATTTCTGCATAAGCACACAGCTGCAATCTGTATAAACTTACCGGAGTCAGGTACCCAGATTCCCCTAAATCTCAGAGGAGATGAGCACCTTCGTTCTCAAAGCTTTTTTTTTGGAAAATGCAAGCCGTGTAACGAGTAACAGCCTCCCAGCTCAGGGACTGTACTTGTATATGCATTTATTTGAACAGTGCCCTGGGTATCCAGAATCTATGCAAGTGAAAAGGAGAGCATGGAGCATGCAGCTTCGAAGCTGTGAAGCAGCAGCAGCCTTGCTGAGCTATACTGCTTATGAGACAGGCTACTGGATCCTCCTCACAGACCACCCTTGACTCATGCCCTCAAGTGACCTTCAGCTCAGCCAGAAAGACATGGGGCTCTGAGTTCACTGCTGGCAGACTTTGAACCGCATGGGGTTCAAGTGGAAGGAAGGGCATTAAGCCAGCCACGTGTGCACTGGATGTTCCACCTAACTGGAATGTGGTTTGTGTTGAGGTATGTTTTCTTTGGCTATTTTTTTCCTGAAATGTGCAATTACAAATATTGACATAATTCCAAATGAAATTTCAGCATCAGCTTTTTTCTGTCATTAAAAGGAATATTCCTATGTACAATTATTTTCCTTCGGGATCAGATACAAAACTGTTTTCAATACAGAGAACAATAAACTGATTATTGCAGCTATACACTTTTTGATCAAGAAGTTTCCCTGTCTTCAGCGGTGATGCTTGTCCCATAGCTCCCGCATCAGCTGTGTGCCAGGTTTCACAGTAGTTGCTAACCAGTCGAATCCCATTCACAGTTGAACCATGCCATATTACTTTTTGAGGCCTGAAAAGTAACATTAGGAAGTTATTTCCTGGAAAATTCTCTTTTGCTTTATTCAACTGCACACCTATATGTATATGTGGTGAGCTGTATACCTGCATTCGTACTGCTTGAAGCAAATAGTGGGGAGGTAAAGAAGAAGACAGAAAGGAGAGAAAGAAAGAAGAACACAAATTGATATCCCATTCCTACACTATCAGAAATGAAAAAGAAAAATGTCATAAGGAAAGTGAAATACTTTTATCACATTTCTAATAGTCCAAGATACTGCCACAATCTTGTAAAAGTAGAAAAAACCCTTATATATAACATGTGAAACATAAATGATAATGTAAACTCACCAAGATGAATCAGTCATGACATTCCTCCCATCAAAGGAGTATATTGGAACATGAATGTTGAATTGTCCACCATTTCCATCAAATATAGATTCCCAGTTAGTGAAAAGGGTTTCTCCCTGTTAAAATTTTAAAGCCTCTTTTACAAGCAAAACAAATCCCAAATCTACATCATACCTGACCTTTACAGTTACCTACAAATCAAAAATCGATTCTGTATTTAAGGACACTTATGATTCCAACTTTCACGCTGGTTTCTGCATGAAGTTCCTGAACAAACTTATCTCATCTGTCATCTCTGTGCAAACAGATGCTTTCTGATTCATGTCTTTGCTTCACAGATGTCTGTCTGTTCTACTGTCACTTGATCATCCACTGTCCTTTTGTTCCTAAGGCATTGTTTGAAATATTAATTTTAACTACTATAGCTATAGGGAAAATAACTTGTACTGGAACTCCTGTTAAAGTCACAAATTCTTAAAAAGTGCTGCAAACGTTCAAGGCAAAAGCTTTGCATTGGGTTACTCCTCAAACTGCTTTTGAGTTACTCCCGTCAAAGTTGAAACCATATTGTCTTCACAAACTTGTCTCAAGGCTCTGTATTTGCATGCACTTCAGAGCAGCATTCGTTCAACATGTTCCAAGCATCATGTGTTATTCCTGTAGGTTTCTTTGGCCGCTTGCTCTGGGAGCCAGCCAATGCTACAGAGACATGGTTTATTTTCCTCAGTTTTAGAGTGTGTCTGTTAAAGTGAGACCACACAAAATGACTCATTCTCTAGATTCTCCTCTCTGTTTCATTGGGATAAATCCAATGTCATTCCTAAGCATTGAATTTGCATTTTAGTTAGAAATGAGGAAAATAGGCATTTTATCCTGCTATACTCAATGATCAGCCTAGAAGGTAGAACACAATAGCTTAGTCGTTTTCTATTGCATCACTACTTTTTTGTTTTTTGAACCTGACTGTGAAATATAAAGCAAAGCTGCTTCTTTATAAAATGCAGTTTGGGCTGAAACTTTATGCTTTTGTCATTTTCCAAGACTTTTGGGGGAACCTACAGCCTGTCCTAATATAACCAGTACTAAATACTCATTTTTACCTTAAGGTTGACTACTGGCAAGTGGTATCGGTCTGTTTTTCTGACAACGGTGGCCAGATCTTGCAAATGTGATGAGAGGAAGGCTCTGTAGGTAGATGTCAAACCTGCTAGTTGGGCCTGTTGAAAACACTGAAAATCTGCTCGCATGTCACCAGAAAACGGGAAGTTCAAAGCCACTAGATGCAACTGACGGAAAAAAAGAAGAAAACAAGAGTATAACACTAGGAAGATGTATACTACAGTGATCCTCCGCATAGTCATGATCCATAATGTGCGGAATCTGAATACTCGCTGTTGATTTTCCAGCGAGCTGTGGGACCTGGCATGCGCGCAGAACACGCACCCAGTCTGCTCATGGATATGTATATTGGTCCCAGCTGGGAGCCATTGCGGCGCCTTCAGCCCCACCACTGTGGTGCCCACAGTCAGGCAGGTCCTGTGGCTAGGGCCCGGCGGAGCCCAGGGGCTGTGCCCACCACTTGTCCAGCGCGGCTGGCGCTCAGCGCCCACCTGCAGCTTGGCCAGTGCTTAGCGCCTGCCTCGGTGCTCGCCCCCTGCCCAGGTGCTCGCCCTGCGCCCCGGTGCTCGCCTGCCTCACCGGAGCACAGCCAGACAACTGAGACAAGCCCTGCTCTCAGGACAGTCCTCCAGATCATATCAGTGGAGGGGCCGTGGCTATGGTCGTGGTGTACTTGAATACTGAGTGGGTTTGCTATCTTCGTGGATTCCAAGACTTGCGTAAAGAGGGCCAGACCCAACAGCCCATGAGTAACGGGGGATCACTGTATAAGCAAAACAGTGCCTCCTCCTGCTAGCATAGAATGTGTACCTTTCATAACACGTATGAAAGTTCTATTTTGCCGTAACATTATATTTCTCAGTAAGAAGAGACCGTATACCCTTTAAAAATACTAGAAGTAGCATGCTTAAGTCAAACAGCACAGACGCAAGAACTCATTCACATTCTTGGAGGGTGGTGTTCTTTCTTTTCAGTTTCATTTTTTTTAGTTATAACTCATTTACTCTGCTTTCTTTGTCTAAATATTTTTAAGTTTTTCAACGAAGGCTCAGTTTCTAAAGTGTCTATCTAAAGCATAGATACTTTAGTCTATGAAGTAGATCTGACCCACGAAGATAGAAAATATCCTAACAAATATTTTAATTATTTAATTTTTACACTATTGTTAACTTAAAAGTTACTCTATGTTGTAGGTACAATCACTAAGTGAAGAGGTATTCTTAACACAGTCAAGTTTTTTTTCTTTGAGACGGGAAAGGGGTTGGAATGATGAAAATAAAACTGGAGGAAACAATTTAGAATTGTGTCTGAGATGTCTAAATAGGTTTTAAAAGTGTATTTGTAAATTTCTAAAATAAAATCTCTGAATTTGAAGAGGAAATATCACAACTCTCCCTTAAGATCTATCACATTTCAAACCACAGCAATACAGATCTCATACTTACTGCTGGCTTTCCATTGTTGATATTTGATACTGGTTTCAGTGCTGGAATAGACTGAAATCCCTGTTATTTTAACACAAGCAGAGAGATATGTTAAATATGCTACTCAGATCAGAATTTTAGACAGTAAGTAACTTTTTAAATAAACCAAACAGGAGAACCTGAAAACGGAGAACCTGAAACTGGCCTGCCTTTGAAAATAACCTCAAACCACATACCACACAATACTTATCATCTCATCAACTTCACGTGTCACAGAAACATATGGCCAGAGTAACTTTGATAGGTCTGAATGTACCCATTCCCCAATGCTCTGCCAGAGCTGGTCTCAGAGCTGGATCACACCTGGAGTCCTGCATGGAAGCAGCTTGTTCTAGGCAGGAGTAGAAGAGCAGTTTAGTAAAATCAAAACTGAAAGGGTGAGGAGGATGTGGAAACAGAAATTGTAGTGGGTGGGAATATTTCTTAACTCACAGCTGTTTCAGGAACAGCAAAGTTTTCTTCTGTGGTTATGGTGTGTATGAGTAACAAGACACCGGCTGTAGCAGATGGGAAAATCAACTGGAGGTTGCAGACAATTTCATATAACATGAGTTCTAGATATTTTCCCAGTATAGTAAATGAACTTTCCCCTGACCTACTGTAACCTTTTTTAATTCTTTCTAGCCATCTCTCTTCTCACTACTCCTTCCTAGAACTCTCTTGCCCTTTTGTTATCGCAGCAGACTAATTAACCTCTACAGCTCCTTTGTCACTTCTTGGCTTTCATCCTCCTGCAATTTTCTGGGATGTACAGCATGTTCCCATACAGGCTGGTACAATAACTTGTGGAATGGGGTCAGGTTCAAACTAACAATTAAGGCATTAGAATAGACCCTCTGCATGCTGTGGGATAAGCTACGTGCAGGTGATGATTCCAGTGCAATGAATACAGGATTACGACCTTTGACAGAAAATCTGATTTTCAGAAACACTTGAAGGGGGTTCCTTGAAGGGGATCAGACTNAGGGGGGTTTATATTTGTGGGGTTTTTTTGTTTATGATTTGGTATTTTATTGGGTTTTTTCTGTCTGTGTGGGCAGACCCTATTCTGTTTTTTGCAAGTGTTGCTTTATCTCTGTAGTGTTTGATGTCTCAGAAGACACTGGAAAAAGATGACTGTCCAGTGCAAGCAAATTTGAAAGCTTATGTGCTGGTAGGATGCTTATTTTGAACTGACAAATATCGGTGGAAAATCGTGTTGTGCAGTAATCTGCGTGCAACTTCTGCCAAATGTATCATGTACGTAGACTCATTTTTCCACGGTTCAATATTTTGTACTTACATGGCTTGATATAGCTGGAGGAGGAAGGCTGTCGGCAGGAATAGGAATTAGCTCCCCAAGCTGAAAAGCCAAAAAGGAGAGTGAACCAAAACTGTATCACCAGGAGTTTCAGAACTTATAAAAAAGGAATCTTTACACCCATACTTCTCCACCTATGTAAAAATATCTCACAACTCCATTGTGAGTGAGGGAGTTGGAAAAGTTTAGGATGTAGTGCAATATTACCTGCAATTTTCTCCATCCATTTCGAACACGGATAAAAACCTCACTGGTTTCCCTCAGGTAGATTAGTGTACCTTCTGCTACAAAATGAACTTTTTCCAACATACCCTCAATGTTTTGGAATGTTGTAACCTGTTAAATAGGAAAATGAAGCATACTTTATCAGACAAAACGTTTTGCAAGGTAAATTGTTAAATTGAAATATCAATTGAACACAAAAATGTCAAGGCTTCTTCTGCAGGAAATGCTCATAAAGTCAGTTTTATGTAATTTAATCCAGAAAGCTTCAGTAACATAAATATCTTGCATACCAGGATTATCAGTCTGTGGACTGTAGTAGAAGTACAGCAATAATTAATTTTGTACAGAATGAAGATCATTGCACTGCTACAGTTTAGATCAATATGGCAGCATTCGGAGAAGAGCTGCTGGTAGTTTAAAATCAGGGGCAAGTTTCTGAAGAGTGTGATTTCTTAGCACTTTCATTTAATTTCTTTCTAATTTCTTCAGTGTCAGAAAGCATATTAGTGCTTTATGAATAATGCAGTCCCTACTACAGAACTATATCGTGGTTTTTAATCTTAATTTTGACCTAAGTGGGCTCGGGCCTCCTATCTGAGACTGTAGTTCCCAGCCTGTAACAACGGTCCTCTACCTTGGGGCACCAGTCTTTAAACATTTGTTTCTCCTCTGGGAATTGCAATGAATGCCTTCTGGTAGCTTGAAGAGGTTTTTGGAAGTTTTTGGTTTGGTTTTTTACTTGTTTGTTTGTTCCCCTTCCCCTCCCCCCCAGATAGGAATTCTTAATTAAAAAATTACCAAGACTTCTGTCTTAGCTGTTATTTTTTACTTCATGGATATCTGGGATGCAATTCTGATTTGATTCGTGATGTAAGGAAATGAAAAATAATTGCATGTATTTTCTGACACAATGCTTTTTAGATTTTTTAGGGAAATCTACAGTTTTCATCTTAGAATCAAATGACCTATATTACTGGATTTTAATCCAATAATGTAAAGTGGTTTTTTTCACGGAAACTGGGCATTCAGTAGTTATTCCAGTATCTCAGATATTGTATCGTCTCATCTAGTATCTCTGTTGCCAAACCTTTTCAAAGACATTGCTTTGGACGTGGAATATATAACATTCCACTACTTTAGCATGCCACCAATCTTTCCATTTGTTTGAATAAGATGTTATAACAAGGCAAAGGACAGACTTCTCCTCATGTCCCTTTTCCCAGCTACACTGATCCCCTGCTTAAAAATTATGTGGCTCATAAGACATTCTAATAAATCAAAACACAGGATGGAACATTCACTCCTCTTTCAGTGCTCCCAGTGGCCACCTTAAGATTTGAAGAAAGCTTTCAATAGCATCTTCCTTATTTTTCTCTCTTACCAGATTCCTGCTGGCAGGTGAGCCTGGCTCTCCGGGAGAACCTGGTGGTCCAGGCATTGCGGCTGCTAAAATAAAACAAGCAAACAATGCATGTTGAAGGTCATCTTTTTTGAAAGAGAATGTGAGCGACATTACGAAAGGACTTAGTGGAGGTGTCTAGGAGCAGTGGAAGTTTTAAGTAGCCATAGTCCTGAATAGGTGTGTTCAAGTGAACTGCAGAAAATGCATTCTAGGGAATTTTTTTTGTTTTAAAACAGCGATGAAAAAATCTTTTCTCTGTTATTTGGGAGGTCAAGGCAAACAGTTTGCAATTTGTTGTAGAAACTCAAATGACGTGCATATAGAAGAGGAAGAATGTTAAGCTCCTGCCCATATAACCTTTGAGAGCATCATTATATCTTTTGCTTTAAAAGTAAAAAAAAAAAAATATTTTTCCTTAGATTAAAAAAAATAATTTGTAAGCTCAGACCATGTTTTGAAGCAATAAAGCATCCTCCAGGGGTATGAACTTGGGCTCCTAAGACTGCAGTCCACACCATCTAGTACCAGCACCTATCTCTACTCCAGAACGTAATCTCTTCACCTTGAGCTGAAAAGTCCATGTTTTCTGGAGTAAAAACTTCTTTCTTTTGAGGCAGGAGAGATTGAAAGATATGGAAGACTGAAAGCAAGCATCTTGTGCAAATGAGTGGCGTGATAATAGATCTTTGAACCTATTTGGAAGAAAGAGCTTCTACACAGGGACATTAGTTGTTGCTTTCTGAGAAACACAAAGGAGCCTTGAAATCACCTTTTACAAGCAGAAGAATTTATGCTCTGAGGCATTTACGAGGATACCCCAGAGCAGGTTCTTCATGCCAATGGCAAGGAAAGGGGGTCAGTTCTCAGAAATGTTCAGACCTATTTACTGTAAGTGCAGAAGGATATTTTTTCTGCAAGACTATTATGAGGAGTTAGGGCTCATTTTGCTTAGTGGTCTTTTCTATAAGGAAGAGGCATTCTTTCTTATTTTTTTCCCACAAACAGCTTAGATGTCTCTCCTTCTTCAGCCTTGCAGAGCAGTTGACTCCCTGGAAAGTTAACTTTTTCACAGACAACATTGGATTCCCTGGGCCAATCAAGGTATTGAGAACGCTTGAAAGGAAAAGTTTTGCATTCTTTTATGCCCAGTGTAGATGCTGTTACATTCAGTGTTCTCACCTTTGAAAATAAATTTTCTTAAGTCCTTCCACTTCCTAATGTTTTGCGGGTACCTGCATTATCTTTCTTCACATTCCCTGCAGATAAGCTATTCCTCTTTCCCCATATTACAATACATGAACCCCATACTACAACGTGTGAACACCATATTGCAGGTAGTAACAGCTTTAACAGAGATAACTGAGCCTTGAAGATAGGAAATAAATACCTGCATTCTTAACATTTAGTAAAACGGACATTCATCAGTGTGCTGCCTAAAGAAGCTTTTTACAAAGCAAAAAGGAAAATGAGTGGGAGGATGATAAAAACTAATGGCAGAGAGGATAAGTGAAAATATAGGGATGGGTACTATTAATAACTTGTTTTGTCTGACTGGGTTTGTAGCTATTATTCAGAAGTGCTTAATATAAATTACACAGGAAAAGACCTAAAGGCCTTTATGGACTTCATGAGCGCTGTGTATCTGTCCATATCATGATGATCAGGGGCTGATTCACATAAAGCCTACATTCCAATGTTTAACATATTAAGGATTTTTCCTTTCTCAAATATTATTCAGAGGACAAACAGTTCTGATAGACACTCAGCTAATAATATTTACTGGATGACAGATTGGAAGTCTTCAATATATGTGCTGTATAAACCTGGCTGACCAGGTTCAAGAAATACCTGCAGAGAACAAATCTGAGACAGAGATGTCTTTTCTCCAAAATAGCATACTGGAGGCACAGGCGTTGTAGGAAAACAGGTTGATTGTTAGTTCTCAGGAAGGGAGACCTGTATTTGCTAGACCTGACAAAACTTTAGGATGAACAGATCTGCGTTACAGTCTCTCAGGTCAGTTAAATATTCCCTTTCTGTTAGTACACCCTCTTTGGCTGAGATTAAGGAAAGCTCTGCTCTGGTTTTACCTGGCTGGATTCCCATGCTGGTCACAGTTCCCAGAGGGAGGAATCAGTCATTTGTTTAGGCAGACCTGCCAAGTAATGTCAGAGGAGTCCAGGACCCCATCCACCAGAACCTAGCCTAAAACAGTATGAGGCTTATCACTAGCAAACCTGTGACCTGAAAGAAGTCAAAAGCACAAATGTCTTAACTGTGACACTTGGTTTATAAAAATACATTCCCTTTGATACCACTTTGTTTGCAATGATATGACTATTTGCAGCACTTTTTGCTCCTTTCCAATCCATTAAGTTGAAAATCATTTAAGTTAGAGTAGCCAACCTACCCACAGTTTAATTTCTATTTAGCATTTGTGTAGCAGCTACTTTTTGGAAGCAGTTCTCCACCAGTCTCATTCAAGATCTAAACTCTACTTTGGGTACCGCCTTTTAACAGAGAATCAGAGAATCATTTAGGTTGGAAAAGACTCTTAAGATCATCAACTCCAACCATTAACCCAGCACTTCCAAGTCTACCACTACACCATGTCCCTAAGTTCCAAGGTTACACCTTGGGGGATGGTGACCCAACTACTTCTCTGGGCAGCATGTCCCAGCGCTTGGCAATCCTTTACATCAAGAAATCTTTTATAATAGAAAATCTAACCCTCCCCTGGTTTAACTTGTGGTCATTTCCCCCGTCCTGTTATTTGTTAGTTCTGATAAGCAACCAACTCCCACCTGGCTACAATCTCACTTCAGGTAGTTGTAGAGAGCAATAAAGTCTCCCCGGGGCATCTTTTTCTCCAGGCTAAATACCTCCAGCTCCTCCTCATCATACTTGTGTTCCAGCCCCTTTACTAGCTCCTTTGCCCTTCTCTGGACACACTCCAGCACCTCAGTGTCCTTCTTGCAGTGAGGAGTCCAAAGTTTGGACACAGGATCTGAGGTGTGGCATCACCAGTCTCTAGTACAGGACCATGATTACTACCCTGGTCCTGCGGGCTACACTTTTGTTGATACAGGCCAGGACACCTTTGGCCTTCTTGGCCACCTGGACACACTGCTGGCTCATGTTCAGCTGTCGACCAACATCTCCAAGTCCTTTTCTGCTGGGCAGCTTTCTAGCCACTTTGCCCCAAGCCTGTAGTTCTGCAAGGGGTTGTTGTGACCCAAATGCAGGACCTGGCACTTGGCCTTGTTGAGCCTCACACAACTGGCCTCAGTTCATCGATCCAGCCTGTCCAGGTCCCTCTGTAGAGCCTTTCAGCAGACCAATATTCCTGCCCAACTCGAGGGAAAACTGACTGAGGGTGTACTTGATCATTGATAGATGATCCTTGTGGGTCCCTTCCAACTCATAATATTCTGTGATTCTGTGATTCTGTTATATTAGACAGGTCTAGACCCCACACTGAGCCCTGGGGAAAAACACTTGTGACTGGCCACTAGCTGGATTTAACTCCGTTCAATGCAAGAAGAGCTTTTCGGCCCAGATTCAGCCAACTGCTCAATTTGATGAATTTTGCAAAGCTCTCAGGACAGCCTCTCCCTATTATGCAGATTTCCTCCCAAACACTGTCACAATATGATCTTTCACCCAACAGTACTCCCATGGCACTTGTCAGTGAAAACTGCAGAGCAATTTTCCATTTTGTACTCTCTGTTCCAACTCACTCTCCTGGAGAAATGGGTGGAGAGCAGGAGGAAAATGGGGAAGAACCTGATTTAGGTATGCAGAGTGGGTGGGCAAGTGGGACAACCTGATAGATGTGAAGGAATTGGTCATGTGGGTGTTGCGGGCACATGGCTGTACACTTACATGTACAGTGAAAAGCTCACCTGCGCCATATATTGCAGGGGGTCCTGGTGGTCCAGGTGGTCCAGGTGGTCCAGGAGGTCCAATTTTTCCATAACCTGGCAAGCCAGGTAGGCCAGGTAATCCTGGAGGTCCTCTGGGTCCAACAACTGAGTCTCCTTTTGGTCCCTGTCAGTGATGAAAAGTATTTGCTTGAATTTATTTGTTTCACTGCTTCAGGGCCATTGTTTCTGGTGGCAACATTTTCTGAACGCCTGCCACCACACTACCATTTAGACATGAGTCTGCGTGCCATTTTTTTCAAGCTGTCATGGATATAATGACAAATGACAATTTTAACCCTATACCGAAATAAAATAATAAATGTAAATTTCAGAAAGCTTTCTGAAAATCCTCACACCTATCAGTGGCTGAATTTCATAGGAATGATCCAGATGAGTACACCCTGGACTTTTCATTCATGCTTTTGGATTACTAGGAAAATAAGATTAATTATTTAGATGACCAATAATTTTTAAGTCAGCCTCTGACTAACTTTATACGGCCTATTTTGGCATTTATGGGCAGATAAATAGTTTGTAAATCACAAATTATACATGCTGCTTTGATTTGTAATGCTATTATAACATGATCTACATACTGATGTAGTTATACATATGTTATGGTTTAGGGGTTTTTTCTGCTGCTCTGGTAGCGAGGGGGTTAACAGCTCAGCTCTTGCCTGAGCTGTCCGTGCTGCCATGGCCTTCAAAGTTAGAGATAAAGGCAGGCGTCTCTGCAGAATAACATACTTGGGAGAGAAGAAAAAAAAGTTCAGTAGTAAGATGCAGCGTGCCAGCTCAGAACCTGCGT
>WEKX01009363.1:0-41755 GCA_013390025.1 Pitta sordida | reverse complement strand
ACCAACATCTCCAAGTCCTTTTCTGCTGGGCAGCTTTCTAGCCACTTTGCCCCAAGCCTGTAGTTCTGCAAGGGGTTGTTGTGACCCAAATGCAGGACCTGGCACTTGGCCTTGTTGAGCCTCACACAACTGGCCTCAGTTCATCGATCCAGCCTGTCCAGGTCCCTCTGTAGAGCCTTTCAGCAGACCAACATTCCTGCCCAACTCGAGGGAAAACTGACTGAGGGTGTACTTGATCATTGATAGATGATCCTTGTGGGTCCCTTCCAACTCATAATATTCTGTGATTCTGTGATTCTGTTATATTAGACAGGTCTAGACCCCACACTGAGCCCTGGGGAAAAACACTTGTGACTGGCCACTAGCTGGATTTAACTCCATTCAATGCAAGAAGAGCTTTTCGGCCCAGATTCAGCCAACTGCTCAATTTGATGAATTTTGCAAAGCTCTCAGGACAGCCTCTCCCTATTATGCAGATTTCCTCCCAAACACTGTCACAATATGATCTTTCACCCAACAGTACTCCCATGGCACTTGTCAGTGAAAACTGCAGAGCAATTTTCCATTTTGTACTCTCTGTTCCAACTCACTCTCCTGGAGAAATGGGTGGAGAGCAGGAGGAAAATGGGGAAGAACCTGATTTAGGTATGCAGAGTGGGTGGGCAGGTGGGACAACCTGATAGATGTGAAGGAATTGGTCATGTGGGTGTTGCGGGCACATGGCTGTACACTTACATGTACAGTGAAAAGCTCACCTGCGCCATATATTGCAGGGGGTCCTGGTGGTCCAGGTGGTCCAGGTGGTCCAGGAGGTCCAATTTTTCCATAACCTGGCAAGCCAGGTAGGCCAGGTAATCCTGGAGGTCCTCTGGGTCCAACAACTGAGTCTCCTTTTGGTCCCTGTCAGTGATGAAAAGTATTTGCCTGAATTTATTTGTTTCACTGCTTCACGGCCATTGTTTCTGGTGGCAACATTTTCTGAACGCCTGCCACCACACTACCATTTAGACATGAGTCTGCGTGCCATTTTTTTCAAGCTGTCATGGATATAATGACAAATGACAATTTTAACCCTATACCGAAATAAAATAATAAATGTAAATTTCAGAAAGCTTTCTGAAAATTCTCACACCTATCAGTGGCTGAATTTCATAGGAATGATCCAGATGAGTACACCCTGGACTTTTCATTCATGCTTTTGGATTACTAGGAAAATAAGATTAATTATTTAGATGACCAATAATTTTTAAGTCAGCCTCTGACTAACTTTATACGGCCTATTTTGGCATTTATGGGCAGATAAATAGTTTGTAAATCACAAATTATACATGCTGCTTTGATTTGTAATGCTGTTATAACATGATCTACATCCTGATGTAGTTATACATATTAGACTGCTGAGCACATTACATCAATCCTTCATAGCAAATTAATTCTGTGCACAACCTAATGCTTGTCATGTGAGTTTTTCTGTAGTTCTTAGAATCATCTTGATGCTTGTTTCTTTTTAGTGCCTTCTAAATTAAAGCAATGGGTACCCCAAACATTCCTATTCTACAACTTGTGTGACTTACAACTAATCCTGGTCTTCCAGGTGGTCCAGGAGGTCCTGTCAGAAGAAAACCTCCATTTGGTTCTCCTTTTTCTCCTTTTACACCAGTCACTCCGTTGTCTCCTTTTTCACCCTTGGAATAAAAAGTATTTTAAGATCAGAACTGAATTCACTGATCTTTTAAAGTTACATGAAACCTCTGAGCTTAATAAAGAATATAATCTGCTTAAAATCTCTTTTAAATCACTTCCCTCTTCTGTGATATGGGGTGAAAAGGAATGCTTTGTCTATTGAGGGTGCAAGGCTCTCTCACGACAAGGGCTAGGGGAGGTGGGATTAGGTGGAGGCAGAGAAAATGCCTCTGTTGCTGCTTCCTAATATTCTGCCCAGCACAACCTTATTCTGTGATGTAGTCAGAGGCAAAGTCAGAGGAAGTGTAATAGTCTGACTTTCTGCTTGTCTCCATCCAGTGAAAAAAGCAAAGCAAGATTGCCATGGCATGGAGAGGTACGTATTTGAAAGTATGTGGCAAAGTGAAGATTACAGTGCATATGATAAGAGAGGAGGGTGGGGGTGTGTTGCAGGATAACAGAAGAGACACCACACAGAATTGTGGACACATTGAACAGCATGTCGTCTGTCCTTCATTGCTGATTATGGGTTAGTTTGGGAAACAAGATGTTAGAAGAAGTATTTCACTACTAGATCATTCTCTCTATGCAAAATGAACCCCAGCAATTGTACATTCCTCCTCACGTTATTCCTTTCTCTTTGCCTGCTGGCTTTTTTCCTTCAATTGGCTGTGTGTAGGTCCTCCTCCAACTTTTAGTCCTTTTAGTTTCCCAGTGAACAGGACTCTAAAGCTTGCTATGTGGCAGGTCATTTTGAAAAAGGAAAAATCAGTTCTTTGCAGCTAAAGCTGTACAGCTACAGACATTACACTACAAGGTCAAAAAAGCCATATCAGTTTTGCAATGCATACATGGGGGGGCACTTTATGCCATAGGAATAACTTAGGAGCACTCAGCCAAGCAGAAACAAAATCTAGAAACTAGACAGCACTTAGGAGTCCTTCAGGGAGACTGTCAGCACATCACTTTCGGTGGCATTGGTAAGTGATGACTTGATTAAATTTTTTTCAGATTTTCTACTGATAAAGAGCCTTGTTCAGTTAAATACATTTAAAATAATATCATATTGTTATTAAATTTTGGTCACTTGCAGCAGTCAGGAGAGTAATGGAATGGAGAGAGACCAAACACTTCAAGGTATGGGTATATTTTGCTGTAAGAGCTTCCAGGAAAATTAATTTAAAGTAGCTTAATTTTATTCACTGTGCCTAAAAGATAAACACCATGACATGGAAGTTATTTCCATGCTTCCCCTCTCTCATGCACTCCCTATCCAATGTTCTAGGAGCCCTTTAGGTAATGGATGTCTCTTACCTGAGCGGGCATGGAAACAAAAGCACTCATTTCAGGCAGATACGTTAGGTAACAGTGAATTATGACTCACTTCAATACCACTGGGAAGGTAAAAAGCCTCCGTGATAGAAGTTTTTTTCAAAACTAATCCTTATATACTACTGACAAGTGCTCTTTCTATACTTGCAATGAACTTGCTTAAGCAGCTGGAATTTAAAGCATTAACATAATTTGTAACTGCTGATGCTCTTATCTGTTTTGTGTATTTCACCATGCTATATTGTTTCATGTTTAATTTACAGTAAAGTGCACTTTAAAAAATGTTTAACAGGACTCAAACCCCAATGGGATATAATTACCTTTATGCTATTAATAAAGTGGCTGAAATACGACGGAGGCAGAGGTGGACCTGAAAAAACGAAGAAAATACAATAATCACCTGTAATTTTAGTTTTAAAAGCATTGCTTAGGGTATTACTGGTTTAGGAGTTTCAAGGAAAACTATTTACACTAATAGCATTAAGCTTTAAATCAAACAGATATTTTTAGTTTGGTTTCCTAACAAAGCAAGACTTATGCATCCTATCTTGTCTGTCACCACTCTGCCTTAATAATGTATGAATCTGAATTTTAGATAAATTACAAGCAAAGGAAACGCATATAAAAAAATCTGTTTTCTGATAATAAAGCAGCTGGGAAAGGGGTGAAAGAGAAGTATCCAAGTTAATTTCTTTGATGGAAACTAGGGTAGAGGAGAAGCTTTTCATATATTTTTCTGGTAGTGGGGTGATCCATCAGTAGTTGTGTGATCTTTCAGGAAAAGACAGTACCATAGCTGTCAAGAGAAAGACATAGTGTTGCTGCTGTGCTGCTGACTGTATAATGACTGTTCCTTGACATTCTTCTGCAATGAAAACCAACAGCAGATTCAATGGTTGTACGTACCAGCTGTGTTGTATTGTCTGCCAATGGTGGTGAGCCAAAGCTGTCAACCCAGACAAAAAGTCTGAAAACTCTTCAAATATTATCTATTTGGCCTACTCTTGAAAAAAACTCCAAACCTGTTTTACAGCTGTCCGTAAGAGTTCAATGCATTTTCTTCAGATGTATTCTGACTAATTTTTGAGGTCTTTGGGTCCAACTCCATGCCAATTATAAGCCTCACATCTCAGTATGCCACCTCAGATAAAATTAAGTCAAGTGGACTTTGTATACACCTGTACTCTGGGACACAAATGTATTCCCAGTATGGCAACTCTTTAGATTTTATTCCAGCTCTGCCAATTACAGCTCATTGCAGTGATTTGCTTGATCTATGTGAGGGGAAGGGAATAAGGAGGTGGAACAGAACGGTTGGTTTCCTTCTCATATGTTGCTTAGTACAAATGTCTACACTGGGCATCATTATCTGTTATCTTTCTAGGATGACCGGCAGGCAGATTATGTCTGAAAAAGGTACATGAAGCCCACACGTATTTAGTTTGCTAGTATAGATAGCCACAGGGGTTTGGCTTCTCAAAGGGCAAACCTAGTCCAGTCCTCTGCTGTAGACATTCAGTGGAGGCCTGGCAAGAAATTTTTGGCAGGATCTTTAGGGATCTTGACACTACCCAGAGGGAAACACTTTCTTATGTGGCTTCTGCCAGTAGACAAGACATTTTCATGTCAGTTTATTTTCAGATGTGTTCAAAACTAAGTGTTAACAGAGCTTTGCATGTGCACAATCAATGGCAAAATCATGTCCTCCCAATATTCATAAAGCCACAGATCTTTGCTGAACTTTCTTTAAGAAAACGTGAAGCTACAGTGCTCTCACATCTGGAATCTGCCCTGGAAATTGACTTAGTCCCTGGAGAAAGAGAACTCATTTATTACCAGATGTAATGCTTGCCCTGCAAGATGCAATCTTGCTTCACCTCACTGATCTTCCTTTAACTCCATTGCTTCCAGGATTCACAAAGAAAAGGGTGAAACTTCTCCTTTATATATTTTCAAATGTGTTTTCTTGCAGAGCTGCAGACTGTGTTGCTCCAGACAGAAAAATTTGGCTTGTGCTGAAGCATTGCAGATGTGGTTGAAGCACAGCACCGTGCCCTGGATACTTACTGCACCTGTCTCTATATAAGGTAGCTAAATAAAGCACAGCCTGCTATATACCACTTTTTATGTTGGCTTCATATTTTTGCATGGTATCAATTAATAGACCCTGATTGTCGGGTTGGAGAGGAGATATTTAGTGAGAATTAAAAATAAATCCACTGCATGGCCAAATACTACAGTTCCAGAAAGCTTTTCTGTTGGCTGGAACTCAACAGATATGGTCGTGGAAGAAGTTTCAGCCACCTGTCCCTCAGAAAAGGTTTTTTTGAAAAATTTCTGTAGTTTAATTTTATAACTTCTGGTTTCTGTTTTTTTGCTGTCAATTATTATATGGACATCTTCGAGGACTAGAGAACTGGTTTGTATGAAAAAGTATTTTAGCAGCAATATAAATAAGCAAGAACCAAATAGGAATATTTTTTACAGCAGCAACAGAATTGGTCTTAGTTCACACGCTTTAACTTCACAAAATATTGAAGCTAGTTGCTCTTTCAGATTTGGTTGGCAAATGAATGAATCTCTGTTATTTAAGGAGAAAAATCAATTAAGTTTTGAGTTTAATCAGAACTCTTGTGTAATTTTCACCATCCATAAGCAAAAATACTTATAAGACATTAATCTACATTCAATACAGAACCTGGAAAGGAACAAAAATGTTTATGGTGAATAAGCCAGCAGAGAAGAGAAAATTTTCTTAATTCTGTAAAAGAATGTTTCTTGCTTGTCCTTTTCCCAAGTTTATTGATGACTGAAAAGCACTAACTGCTTATTGTAAAGCACTAGATGTTGATCAGAATAAAAATTAATGGGAACAAGACAAGGAAATTGATTTTATTAGAACAAACAGATATCCTCTTCAAAAATAACCCAAATATCATCTTCAGTCAACAGAACTACNTTTTCAAAAGACAATTTTGACAAAATTATGGGTTTTGTTCTTCTGTGTGTCAGTTCATCAAGGAACATAGGTGTAAGTCTTTAGGCAGATAAGGCCGCAGAGGTAAGTATCAAAGTACCTTGATTAATTGCTTTTTAAGTTGAACATGTATTCCTTTACAGGAAGTCTATGACATGTCAGACTTAGGATACCTGGTGGTCCTGGAGCACCTCTGTCTCCCTTTTCCCCTTTTAAGAGTGCTGAACTCTGAAGTCCCCAGGAATCTCTGCTTGCTTTAGCAACTGCCATAAAAGCATAAACACCAGANCTGAAAAGCACTAACTGCTTATTGTAAAGCACTAGATGTTGATCAGAATAAAAATTAATGGGAACAAGACAAGGAAATTGATTTTATTAGAACAAACAGATATCCTCTTCAAAAATAACCCAAATATCATCTTCAGTCAACAGAACTACATTTTTGGAACAAAGACAAAAAATATCCATGCAGATGTAGTTTAGTACTTATTATCAACACATTAGAGGAAAACAGACTATAACAGCATTAATTTGATGCACTGTATTTACTATTTCAAATGATTTCTGGCACTGATAGAAGCTTTACCTCAGTATATGACATTTCAAAAAATGGACAGAAACGAATAAGTTTGTAGTTGCAATCTTNGAATCTCTGTTTGCTTTAGCACCTGCCATAAAAGCATAAACACCAGAGCGTATAGCAGTGACAGCCAAACCACTGAAAGTGTCAGCAGACTTTTCCATATATGTGAGGCACATGGCTCCTGTCCCTGTATGCTTGTCTCACACACATGGTCATTGAATGGCTCCCCAATTTCCCTCTCTTATCAACCTCAACATGAGCAAGACAGTTTCTCTCTTACAATTCAATCTTTTGGTCTCCCTTTCCTAATCACCTAGCCAAAGACCCTTTGAACAAACTTGATTTTATGGCATTTGTGAACTTCTCTGGAGGAAGATATCTACTATCTTCAGACTACAAACCAAACCAATAAATTATAATACAGAATCATAGAAGTATAGTCCTCTGGCAGAGAGCTTCTAAAATTAGATCTTGCAGAAACTGAGTTTCACTCCTCAAGATTTATAAATCTTTGTCACACAGTGCAGACCTGGACCCATTTGTTATTTGGCCTACACGTTGAGCCTGGACCAAGGTACTGTCTTACAGTTTTACCAGAAAAAGAAAGGTCCCTTCCCTCTTCTCTTCCCTCTTCTCTTCCCTCTTCTCTCCCCTCTCCCCTGTCCCCTCCCCTCCCCTCCCNGGACAGATTGTGTTTGTAATTTTTTCATCAGACCAGAGGTATGTTATGTCTGATGTTCACCTATGCTCCAGATGTTTTGAGACTACAAACGGGCGGCATCCTCAGCTGACACCAGCTATCTGCACAGTGGTGATGCTACTTAACTCTGCTGCCTGTCTTCAAAATAAACACAGTGCAAGAATTAATATGTGGCACAGTACTCGGAAGTCTTAGTACTAGTAAGTACCATTTAGTATTTACTATGAATCTAAGCAAGTGTATGAAAGAAATGGGAGTTGCTGCATCTTGCTAACCCTGAAGTATTAGCCCATAGAAGTCTTACTCACATGGATAGCTCCATTAACTTCAGAAGTTCAGTTCCCATGAGGAAAACAGTCTGTAGTTCTTTATCAACATTCATTTATGAAGGCATGAGCAGCAAACTTCTTATCTATAAACTTGGATAGGTTTAGGAGATTATTCGCAAATGTAGGACAAATCTATCTAGCATACTCAGGTGCACAAAGAGATGTTTATAAGCACATGTTTCTGCTACCTGTACTTGTGCACATAAAAGCTATTATCACCAATTGTAACCTTCCTGAAAAGCAGCTTTTTATTATTATCTGAAGTTCAACTAAAATAGGCTTGTTTTCTTCGAATCATTCCACAGAGAATCAAAGGAAACTTGAGACCAGAAGGCATCTCTGGAGATTTTCGAGCCCAAAGGAAGATCAGCTGCATCAGGTTGTTCAGGGCCTTGTCCAGTCAGGTTTCTTGCATATGTGACTATGGACATATGTGATTAACAGACAAGATTGCTATATGAAGAGAATGAGAAGATTTAAGAGAGGAATTCAAAGAGGTAAAAAAATTGTGCCTGGAGGTGGTCGGCCAAACTACAGAAATGGCAAAGTACCATTTGATCATGATAAATAGCAACGAATATTTACCATTAAGTAAAAGAAACATCATAAGTTGAGATACATCTTTCTTGAGTATTAAGGTTAGGGTGATGATGATTATCAATGCATCTAGTATAGTGTAAGTCAAGAGCTGTTCCTCTAAAGTAAGTGAAAAAGAACTGGAATGGAAATTGGAGGAGAGGGCACAATATTATTTTGAGCTACACTGTTTAACAGAACAGTAGAAGAGTCATCCTGCACACTACACTATTCAGAGAAGGACTGTGGCTCTCAAAGACAGAATCCTTTTCAAGTACCTAACCCACAGCTTTACAGTATGATAATGCCCTAGGGCAAGTACTTGCAGGACTGGACTCTGTTCATCACTTTACGATGCAAGTTCCATGAGTCATTAAACAAAAATTGTACCAGGGTATTTGGAAAATATGAAACCTAGCACCTTTCTTTTCATACTATGTGTGAAACTACAAGTCTTCTTAGAGTAATGAAAGTTTTGTTATTCTTTCTGGAAAGCAGGGGCAGAGCTTCACCTGCTGCCATTCTTGAGATAATAAATGTTACATGTGAATAGACTGCATTTGAGGGTCAAATAAAGAACAAGATCTTTCCTTTCTGATGCATCTGTCATGTCACAATGAAATACATAACAAATCTTATTTTGGACAGGGAAATTAAAAACAGCTGAAGACACAAAAAATGGGGACAGTATTTATACAAACAACCAAAAATATGTGTATGTGTACCTGTATGCATACACATTCATCTCCCCAAAGCAACTCTTAAACTGTGGAAACACAAGCTTTGAAAGGCATTAAAAATGTTAGAACAACCAAGTATTCAAAGTGCTTTAAGCAATAGTGTTTCTAGTTCTGTTACATATGTATTTTATATATGGTTAAGTTTAGGTGTCTAAGCACTTGAAAATATGTTATCTTGAAGAAAGGTAAAACACATCCCTGGTGCAAAGCAGAAGGAAGAGGAGAAAAGCTGCAAAGCTACTGTGTTTAGGTGTATAGATGCTTTGGTTATGTCTGTCACGGCCATGCATTCTCCTAAGAGCAGATTCCGTGTGTGACTTACTGGCATTTTGCAATGAGGTCTGGGAGGGACTGGGAAAACTGTCTATTGAAAACAGGAGGGAAAATATTTTAATGAGCATAGGTACAATACAGCAGGTAACACACCGTATAGAGATGACAAGACAAAGTCTGGAAAGAAAATCAGGAGCTCCCCAGCAGGGAGCCCAACTTTCTCCAATTCTGACATCAGGTTCCTCCACACAGGGGTAGGGCCACAAAAACCTTTCAAGACATTGGCTTCAGTTAAGAGATTTTTCTCTGTGCACAAGCAAGGTCATCCACTGTAAACTGTGTGGCCTGAAAGAAGTTTTGATGTTTCCCTCTTCAAACTGTTACTAGGGCAGCACATTTCTGCTACAGACTGGTCACTAATACACAGTTGTACTTACTCCTTTGATATAAAGTATACGTCCTGGAGGTCCAGGGGGCCCTGGAGGTCCAGGCAAGCCAGGAAGGCCCTGGTAAAAGAAAGTGAAAGAAGGAAGGTAAAAAATAAAACCCAACCCCAAACTGGAAATCCCAACGCACTCAGAATTGAAACTGAATTAAAGACAGTGGATCTCCTATCTGAGGAAAATTAGGTATTATACACTTGTCTAGGATTCTCAAGAATGCCAAGATTCACACATTTTCAGGTGCCAGTCAGATAAGTATATTGCTAATTAGCACTGGGAACCCTGCTAGACTGGAGGTGTGACTGTCCTTTACAAAAAAATGTACGTCAACTCTTTACTGTGTCATTTGAAAACCCGACACAATGTCATGTTCATCTTTAAGTCCACATCAGTGCAGCTTTCTGTGACGTGGCATATGCCATCTCATCAATAATTAGAGACCCATTAGATTTCATCCTCCCTGAGCAGTCCAGGAAGGACTACTAGGACAAGCAGCCTATTTTGTTTGCTTGTTTACCAGAAAAATTAAATACTCTTTGTAGATATGAAGGAATGGAAATCCTACTTTGATATTTTCTGTCAGTGGGTAGTCATATTTTCTGTCATTTTATTCCAATTAAAATTTGTCTTCTTTGTCTGTTTTCACTCTTTAGCAACTATGTTTCTATTTATAACTTTTTCTAGAGGTGTAGGCAACCTTTGGTACCTGGTCTATTTTTTCAGTGAAGATATTTAGATACTTACCAATTCTCAGCCTCACTGTTACTCAAATAAAGCAATATAATATAATCTCACTTATATTTATTGTCCAGATAGACAAGATACTTGTGCTTTGGAGTTCGTGTGTCATATAATTTTTTACTTTGAACAAAGTTGGAACAGAGTTTTCATACAACAAAATCAATTTTTAAAAAGTGCTCTACTGAAATGCAGCTATACTGCCTCTATGCCAACACAGAAAAATACTGTAAATGTAAACAATGGTTTGGAAGATTGATTTTATTTAAAGAGATGAGGATTTATGTTTGCTATGGGAAATTTTCCCACATGAGACAGAGACATCCTTCCCAGGAACCCATTTGTGTGAGTGTGCTTTCTCTTACTGCATTCCACAGGGAAGCAGGTATGTTCTGCAGAATCTTCAGAAGGTCCCCACAGAGGGCAGGGCTGAGGAGCGGTGGGTAGGCACAAGAGAAACAATAAAAGCCCCAAGAAGAACAATGATGTATCTTCCCCCAGGCCCTGTGTTTTTTTAGCACTGCTAGGTTTAATGTTTTTAAGTTCTAGTGTTCTCAACTTTGGAAATAAATTTTCCTACAATCCTTCCATGGCCTGGCATTTTTGGGGTACTTGCACTTCATCTTTCTTCACAAATACTCACGTCTTTTTTTTCAACGTTATATCTGGTTCAGATGAAATATCCTTAGTTGCTGTTGTAGTATGGGTATCAATTCTTCTAGCACAGATTACCCCGTGACATCAGAACAACCACGCAAATAACTTTGCTCTTGTGAAACTTATTACTTATGCTCAGCAGCATTAGCTGTTCTGTGGTTCAGTCTCAATATTTGCCGTGAGGCCACTTGTCTGGAATCTTTTAATGAAAACAGACTTGCAGCATCAGGATCTTGGTTCACCACTTGTCATTCCGTAAGTCCATTGTTTTACATGAGAAAACTGAAATCCCAGATTGTTTGCTATTTGACCCAGCCATACAAGCAGCAAAGCAGCCATGTAACTGCTATACCTGGGACCTGATACAACTGCATATATCTGCAAGAACTGTCCAAATGGAGAAAGAAGTTGACTTTTCATTGGCTGCTAAATAGGAAAAGTAGCAGAAACGTATTTCTAGATCATTTTAGGGTTTTAGTCCCATTATCATTTGAAAGGAATCAATATAAATCCAACTTCAGATTTTAACAGGGCTTTTTTCACAACTAGTTGCAATACATAAGAACTTACATTAAGTGCTTCACCTCGATCACCTTTCACACCTCTAAGGCCATTCAGTCCTGGACGGCCCTGAAATAAGTAGAAATAGTTTAGTATGTGTTAGAAGCAAGTTCCGCTATCTTTATTTGACTTGAGAGCATAAGACATACCGGACGTCCAGGGAAACCAAGTTCTCCTTTGGGTCCAGTAGGTCCTACTGGTCCCTGGACAAAAAAGAAGATGTGATTATGGCCCATATCATTTACATATATTTGATTATTTAGAATAAGAGGCGTAGTTTTATATCTGCATTAAAACTCCATATGTGACTGCCTGCAGAGAATGCACAGAATGTTCTCTCTGCTTGCTCTGCTGAGTGATCCTGGGAGCTGAGGACTGCATATAACAGGCAGCTCCGGTTTGGAAAAGACTGCCTATCTGAAATGAAGTCTGAATTCTCAGCCCCTTGTACGGTGTGCAATTCAAAACTGAGTCACCATGTTTCAAAGAGAAATTAAACACTTTGGTCATTAGATAAAAAGGAATCTAGAGATGTATGTTTTCTGCATGTGCTGTTTTCTTTGTTGCTTTAATTGTCTAATTATTTTTGAACCAGGTCTTAGGAGGAAATGTCTGTGGATCAGCCTGACAATTCATACAGCACCAGGCATCTACATGTCTCTTGCCAGCCTGGGTATGTGGATTCATTGTGCTGATAGCTGAAACAGAACAGTTCCTTCTTTATACAGGAGTGACTGACACATAAAGCCTCATAAAGTGATACAAGGGGCTGCAGAAAAAGAGGACTAGCAGGCTGCCTGGGAAAAACTGGTCCAGGGCTATGGATGATCTATGATGGGGCATTTGCAAGCATGCAGCTTCCAGGCAGCCAACAAGCGATCAACAAGAAGCAAGTAAATCTGAGGATTTACAAACTTTCAACTGCTGTCAGCTTCCTGAAACTCAACAAAACCGCAAGAGTCTAGACAACCTCTTCACATATGTTTCAGCCTTTTTGGTTTCATTTCCTTTTTTCAGTCTGGTGCAATGATAGGAGATAATCCTTCTTGCATTATTTGTTAAATAATCTCTCCATACTTCTAACACAGATATCACTTATAGGTGACAACAGATGTTTTTAATCCTTCATGTAATAGCATTTCATTGAAAAATGATATGTAAATTCATGAAAAACAGTGATGGGATATTTTGTTTTAGCATCAAGGTGAAATTCATGGATTAATTGCAATTTTTATCCTGCCAAAACTGGGGACCAGATTAGATTAAAAATTCAAAAATGGTGAAGATATGAACATATTGACTCATAACATCCCCATTGTAATCAGAATTTGAAGCTCCCTAATGTCAGCAGAAACTGTGTGAGGTACTAGGACGTTTATTCACCTTCTGTTTTATTTCCTGTTTGAAGGTAATTTCTGCCCATACGACCAAAGCTAGTGCCTGTGTCTGAATCAGGAAAGAGATTGCTCGTGGACTCCAGCAGATGTGAACTTCAGTATTTTGCCCTTAAGCTTTCAAAACGATTTNTCAACTGCTGTCAGCTTCCTGAAACTCAACAAAACCGCAAGAGTCTAGACAACCTCTTCACATATGTTTCAGCCTTTTTGGTTTCATTTCCTTTTTTCAGTCTGGTGCAATGATAGGAGATAATCCTTCTTGCATTATTTGTTAAATAATCTCTCCATACTTCTAACACAGATATCACTTATAGGTGACAACAGATGTTTTTAATCCTTCATGTAATAGCATTTCATTGAAAAATGATATGTAAATTCATGAAAAACAGTGATGGGATATTTTGTTTTAGCATCAAGGTGAAATTCATGGATTAATTGCAATTTTTATCCTGCCAAAACTGGGGACCAGATTAGATTAAAAATTCAAAAATGGTGAAGATACGAACATATTGACTTATAACATCCCCACTGTAATCAGAATTTGAAGCTCTCTAATGTCAGCGGAAACTGTGTGAGGTACTAGGACCTTTATTCATCTTCTATTTTATTTCCTGTTTGAAGGTAATTTCTGCCCATACGACCAAAGCTAGTGCCTGTGTCTGAATCAGGAAAGAGATTGCTCGTGGACTCCAGCAGATGTGAACTTCAGTATTTTGCCCTTAAGCTTTCAAAACGATTTCCACCTTTCCACGCTACCACTTCCAATGATGTGGTTTGAAAAGAAGGGAAGAAATCCAAAATGCTATGATGCAATTTTCTATTTCACTCTCCCATACTAGAGCCTTTAAAGAAGATGCAAATCTGAACTTCAATCAGCAGTGAAGATGACTAGAAACAGACTTCTCTTTTAGTTTGCATAAAGAGAAGTCTCTCGTCTCATGCTTTAACTAGGGCTTGAAATAAACGCTAACAATGTGAGAGTTGACTATGCTGAGGTCATCTTTATTCTTTTCTCTGTCAAAATGCCAGCCCAGTCCTGACAGATGTTGGTGACTCCCCGAGACAGGGGTCAGTAGTTACAGCTAGAAGTGAAAGAAGGAAGTGAGGAAGCCACAGGAGACTGCTTTTACCAGAAAAGAAAATTTCATTTGCAACAGCAGATTCGATTTCAGCAGATTGACACTCAGGTTCTTACTAAGGGCTTTTCCTCAATAATGTGCAGCCATCTGAAAGGGAACAGCATAATCTAGCAGGTAAAAGACTGTAATTTCTCTTGTGGCAGGAGGTTGGACTCAGTCTGTCTCTTTTGCTTTTCCTAATATTGGTACAGCCGTCCTGACTATCCCTAGATCTCATCTGCCTAACTTCTCTGTGCTCCAAGCTCCTACGATCCTCTCTTCTGTCCAGCTAAATTATCGAAAAGGAGGGAAGCAATGAATAGGGACACGTTTTTAAATTCTGGAAACTTGTGCATGGGTAAGTCAGGACACTCCCCTCAGGGTATTATGATACACAGCAATTCAGAAAGCAGCTACTTAGCACACCCAGCTGCTTTTAAAGACTACAGAAACTGATGTCAAAATTGCCTACGCATCTTAGTGTGCAGAAATGTCAACACCTACTGACATTCTTTTAGGCCCAACAATGACCAGGCTACATCCAAAGCAGAAGCAAAGAAACACTCGATATCCCTGATCTTTGGACTAGAAGAAATTTGTCCCGTGCGTGGGCACTCGTTCTTATTTTATAACTAATTTCTTGGGATTTCATACAACATTCTGTGTCCATCAAAAGTATCAGACCAAATACCTGAAAGAAGGCCTCTAAATCCTGATTTTTGGTACATGATCTGACTCTACTGCCTGATATGCAGCTTTCTCAGAATCCAAGGCAGTTGCAAATTACTGGCATCAACAGATATTGAGCTGATACAGTTAGTTGTTTTAATCTAAATCATAGATACAGAGAATAATTTAGATGGAAAAGGACCTTTAGAGATCCTCTAGCACAACCTCTTGCTCAGAGAAAGACAAACTTATAAGTTAGGTCACGCTGCTCAGCACCTTTTTCCACAATCCACCATCTCTCTGGGCACCTATTTTTGTGTTTTATCACTTTCATTGTGAATTTTTTTCTTCATATCTAATTGAAATTTCCCTTGCTGGAATTTGTGATCTTTGTTACTTGTCTTTTTCCTGTGCACCTCTGAGAAGGACCTGACTTTGTTCTATCATTCCCTTTCAGGCCACAGCAGGGAGCAATTAGAGCTCCTCTCAGTCTTGTACCTTCAGGGCTAAACAAACCCACTTCACTCAGAGTGAAAAGTTATGTAAGTTTCTAGCTCTGATGTTATTTTGCTGTCTGTTTAGGCAGTAACAGAGACATTTGTGCTACCAGAATTTAAACTCTGCATCAAGACATTAGTTTACAGCACTAGTTTACACACACATACAGGATATGTAACTGCGTACCACATTCTTTTCTGAAGGGCATTGGTCAGTAGGAATACTCCATATCATCCCTACTCAGAAGGAATGAAAAGCTACACCAAACTACCTTTACATTTACTAATATCTGTAAAACCAAAGAAAAATGTTGTTAAAAAAGCACCACTCATCTTTGGAATTGTCTTACCATTGGTCCTGCTGGTCCCATCACTCCAGCTTCACCCTGTTGAAGACAGACACACAGAGAGCAATCACAAGACAATTCCTTCAGTATCTAGCAGACATGGCTGGTAACAGGCCACCAAACATTCTGGAGGAATACAACACAGTATTGGCTCACCTTTTCTCCTTTTCTTCCTATTAATTCAGTTAAAGATCCATTAGCAGCAATGATAGCTCCTGGTTCTCCTTTTTCTCCCTGCAATTTTCAAAGTAGTTACTGTTTACAAAGCGGTTCTCAGTGAATCAGAAGTCAAAGCAGCATCACTGCTCTTTGAATCATGGCAGATTAGTCATGCTGTGATATCAAACATAAAGTGCTATCAGTGTGAGTAGGGGGAAGCTTGAATCTGCGAGAGAAAAAGGATGATCTTTCTTAAAACATAATAAAGTACACTGAAAATATCTCCCTTAAATCTTCAGAATCTTTGCAGTCTCTCTGAAGATACTTTGTATACTTTGGAGTCTTCCTAAAGTTTGTTTAGCTTCATTGACTTTATATTCCATGAGATTTCATGGAACTGAAGTTGAATTTCATGATCCTTAAAGTAAAATTCTCCTAGATGTCTGTACAGCTTCATTGTGGCTCCCAGCTTCATCATTCTTGAGCATAACCTGGTATTCACACCTCAGAGCATCAGTGTGTCTGGATGGTGGGTACAAAATACAATGGCTTCAAAGTTTTGAGTTCTTACCAGTGTAGACAGCAGAAGACAAAAAAAAAAGTGCCAACTAAAAAGCAAGAGTAAAACATGCCATAACCCAAATGAAAAATCACCCAGCTGGTTTAAGGGTGAGTTTGATAACTTCATGCCCTCGATAAAAGAACAGCTAAACCTTATGAGAAAAGGGGATTGACATTTGTAGCCTGAGATGTTTCTTTCTGAGCAGTGATGATGCTGTTCATCTACAAACCCATTTCGAACCACAATTAACCATTTCTAAGTCTTCCTGTTACTTGTGAGAATGTGAGGTCAGCTATTTCTAAGTAGAATATTTCTAAGAATAAGCATAAATTATTTTTGCTTTTCTTTTTGTTATCCCCAAGTTATTAGACATCCCCTGCTTCCTCCAGGTGAACGAGAAGGGGAAGAAAACCAGAAGAGCTGGAATATTTACAAAATAGCAGAGTCAGTCTTTAGTAACCTTTTAGCAGTGCTATAAAATACACTTTTTTTTGTGAAAAGAAAAGAGAAAGGATGCTAAGAAGAGAGCTCAACAAGTCTTATGTTTATGCAAACTTAACTGATAAGTGTCTACTGCATTACAGAATTTCAGCACTGGGGCAGTAACATTAGCTCTTAGTGCAATTATATCAAGGGGTGTTGTTTAGCGCTCTCAATCTCCACCCAGTAAATTTTTCACATAAAATTACTAACATCGTAATCCCTGGTAGAATAAGAATTATTAAACTTTTAATGTCACTAAGTATTTGTCATCTAACATATTTCCCAGCATGTACTTTTCCCTATACATTTTCCCATACCTGTTGTCCTTTAGGTCCGTGTGGTCCAGGCAAACCAGTATCACCCTTTGGTCCCTGAGGGCCCTGGGCAAAAACAAGCACATAAATCCATAGTAATATATATGAAGAATGTGGAGCTAGGTCATTTTGCTTAATGTGCAATTTTAAATAACTGGCAAACTTTAACTTAAATCACTCTGGTTGAAATCTAAGAACTCTTACAGGATTAAATTGCTTTCTGAATAAAATCATTCCCTAAACAAGATATCACATAGGGAGGATCTGTCAGAAAGAACAAAATGATGTTCACTGTTACAGTGTGGATGATACACATATTCACAGAGGGAAATATGTAAACATCAAATAACAGTGGAAATTCAACCTAAAATTTTCTATTTCTTCTCTACTCTATTATCTCTCCCTCCATGATCATTCAGCCAGACTGACTTTTCAACAGAATTTCTGAAGCTACATTTTTAACAGCAAGTAAAAATAAAATTTAACGTGAAAAAGGGGTTATCTTTTTGGAAACGAGATAATTTCTTTATCTGTTCTGTGGTGAAAGCATTCCAGACCAATTTATGCTTTACAATCTTCCATTAAAAGTGCATTCAGAAGTTGTTTTTGTTTACCCACCAAGAGCCAAACTCATGTCTACATGATTTCTGTGTTAGCGAAGATATAAAGAAACACGTAAGGTGAGAATAAGAATGGTACTTTCATGTCTGTCGAAATTCTGTAAATGACAGAGGGCAAGAACTCATTGTACCACTTCCTAAATGTTATCAGCTCTTTTCCAAAGGAAAAGTATTTACAATGAGGTTTTTCCCATCTTCTCTTGGTTTTCTATGCAGCCCACAATACCCAGGACTTAATAAACAGTCTTCTGTAGAATTCTGGGCAATTTGCCAGCAGTTTCTTAACATTGTTTTCAGCTTTGCCAGTTTTCTCCTTAGGTATTCTCAGGCAATTGAAAAAGGATCCTGAGACAATATGCACGCTCAGAACTGTAAAACAATCATAACAAGGCAAGATAATTCCATCACACTACACAGAATACAGTACTATGAACAATACTACCTGCAGTTACAAGGCAGATAATCACAGAACCATAGAATATGCTGAGTTGGAAGGGACCTACAAGGGTCATTAAAGTGCAGCTCCTGGCCCTGCAAAGGACACTCCAAGAATCACATCACGTTGCCAAGAATATTGTCCAAACACTTCTTGAACTCTGTCAGGCTTGGTGCTGCAACCACTTTGCTGGGGAGCCTGTTCATAGGCCCAACCATCCTCTGTGTGAAAAACTTTTTCCTAATATCCAACCTAAACCTCCCCTGGCACAGCTTCATGCCATTCCTTTGTGCCCTGTTGCTGGTCACTACAGGGAAGAAATCAGTGTCCATCCCTCTGCTTTCCATCATGTAGACTGCAATGAGATCTCCCCTCAGTTTCCTCTTCTCCAGGCTGAACAAGACAAGCGACTTCAGCTACTCATTATATGCCTTCCCCTCCAGACCCTACAATATCTTTGTTGCCCTCCTTTGGATGCTCTCTAAGAGCTGGATATCTTTCCTATATTGTGTTGCCAAAAACAACCACAATATTCAAGGTGAGGCTGCACCAGTGCAGAGCAGAGTAGGACAACCTCCTCCCTCACTGGCTGGCGATGCTTTGCCTGATGCCCCCCCGGACATGGTTGACTCTCCTGGCTGCCAGGGCACTGCTGACTCAGATTCAACTTGCCGTTGACCAAGACTCCCAGATCCCTTTCCATGGCACTGCTTTCCAGCATCTCATTCCCCAGCATCTCATTCCCCAGAGTGCGGGTACATCTGGGGCTGCTCCATCCCAGGTGCAGAATCCAGCACTTTTCCTTGTTAAGCTTCATATGGTTGGTTATTCCTCTGATTTGTTACTGCCTTCTTGGCAGTCAACAGCTCTTCCCGGTTTTGCATCATCTGCAAACTTACTTCCAGTCCTGGGTCCAAGTCCTTTTGTAAGATGCTTTTATATGTTGGTATGATGTGGCAGCCTGAGCACAAGTAGGCAGCGTAGGATAAGGCACCTTTTCATAATATGGCTGTGCAAAACTTGCACGGTAGCCATGGTGCATTATTTAAAAAAACATACATGTTGCCTAAAGGATTAAATAAAAGGGTATATCTCGTATTCTGGAGGGCACTGTATTCTGTAGTGACAAAAAAAAGGCCTAAGGAATAACACAATTACATACGCATATGAAGATAATACTTAGAAGTCCATTTGTTTCTCCTGTGTGGCATGGGTCTTTCCCTAGGTAGCAATTTTTCTTCAATTACATCTCAGTTTAAACTACAGAACTGACACTGAGATAACCATATCAGAGAATACTTTATTTCCAACAGTAAATTTCCACCATAGCTGGCAATTCTATAAAGACCTGCAGTCTCCTATATGAAAATCTATTAGACATCGAGCAAATTGTGTGCAATACAATTTTTTAAAAATACTGAACTAAATTGGGAAAAAACCCTTTAAATCCAAGAAACTTATTAGCTACAAGGAAACATGGTAGACCTGGCTTGCCATCTGGCTCCAGCAAAATCAAAAAGCACAAACCCTTATGAACGTGTATTACACACTTGCGAAACAGACTATGGAATGGGTTGCCCACAGAGGTGGTTGAGTCACCAACCCTGGATGTGTTAAGGGGAGGCTGAATGAGGTGCTGAGTGATATGATCTAGATGTAGAGGATAGGTTAGTTGGATTACAGGTTGGACTAGATGATCTTCAAGGTCCTTTCCAGCCTTTTCTATACTGTGATACTGTGTGATACTGTGTGATATTGTGTGATTTGTGAATATCAACTCATCTGCAACTGAATTAAGAACTTCATTCAAACAAATGGTAAAGATGTGAATGCCCTGCAATGCCCTATACTTCTAACTTAGCATTAATTTTCAAAAACTCAAGAGACAGAGAACCAGGGAAGGCAGAAAAAAAGGTGACAGTTTCCAGATATGAAAGGCATGCAACCATAATTCATCGCCTTTTGAATCTTTTTCAGGTGCCACCACAGAGACCACAGAAACCTGCCCATCTTTGCCATTTTGCTCCTGGATGTCTGTGGACAGAAAATAGTGTGTAGTAGGCTGTGAATAGAGACATGGTTTGGGATTTGTACTGGGCATATTTAGGGTTGCCCTTCAGTTCTACACACTTCAGTTCTAGTTCAGATCTAGATCTAGAATAGTGAGAGGTCTATTACCATGCTCCCTCAGCCTCCCCTTCCTGCTTCCCATGAGACCGCTTCTTTCCTGAACGGGGTGAACTCAGAGACTGAGGTTCAAACCTTTCCCATTGCAACTGTGCTTCAAGCTACAGGACCTGCTTCTTTTTTGTGGGAATGTGATTCTAACAAGTACAGTATTACAAACCAATGCATTTCTGCTGGGGTCATCAGCCTCCTCCTCTTTGCTATTTGAGAATCTGGCATCCAAGGCTTGAACGGCAACTGCCTGCAGTAACAGAGCTCACACGAGAGGGCCCATACTATCCTGGCATGTGTTATGTCCAGGGATTAGGACAATTAGGTCTTTAGGAAGCACATTAAAATACTCTTCTATGAAAAGTATTTTAACACAGACACAGCTGGATGCAGCCACAAAATCATGAACTTGTCCTGCCGTGTAACAGGCGGGAAAGAGCCATGCTAGACTAGCACGTAAAGGTTACAAGCTGTTGTTGTTGAACCTAATGCCCTTCCTCCCAGTTCAATGACAGATTTAGTAAATATTTGTCTTAGGACAGATGTATTAATAAGATAGAAGTTTTTTTCAAACATTGACTATGTAAGTGAAATTCTGCTACTGGTTAAGTACATTCTGGCTTTTCTTGTTTCAACAGAGATTGAGAGAGACACCTATGCTCATAAACAAGAAAAAAGATAAACTATAATACAGAAATAACAGTCCACAAATGAAACTAGCTGTGAAATAAATTGCTTAACTTGGAGGAGGTTAAGATTTTGCAAAGTGCAACATGTTATACACTTTCAGGCTAATTTGAACAAACTCCACAAGTTGGAAAAGGTAGATTTCTCTTTGGATGCAGTCCTAGGAACCTCAAATCATTACCAAGAAGCATTCAGAATTTCAAATATTGCACTGAACTATTTTGCAGCTACGTAGTTGCAAAACAGAACATGAATTTCATATCTGTGGTTCTCTCACAAAATTCCGAGGTTTATAATTGTTCACTCACATACCCACAGACAGGAACTTAACCTTTCTAGTTGCAATCTCAAGCAGAACTGAGCAAAGTACTTTTTATTCCAACATTCTGTGACTTGAAAAACAAGAAGGGGGAAAAAATGGAAGAAATGCCATGTAAATCTTGGTGCTTATTTTTGCAACAGTTCTACATATTTTTGCAGCAGTTCTACATTTCAGTAATTTCATAAGTACAATTCAAAATCAGAGATAAGCCAATTTCTTCATTTCATACAAATGTGAAGAAGTAATTTTTTTCCTGCAAAACTCAGTTCTGCCCTAAAGTACTTCCACAGAGTTTAGTGCTGACGTTAGCAGAAACACAATCTTAAAGCACAGGAAACTCATCTCTAGTTGATACTTAAAAGGACACATTGAAGATAGAGCAAATCTGAAGATTTAATAAAGCAACATGTACTCACTGGTGGCCCAAGCAGTCCTTTAATTTCAGTAAAATTAAAAATTCCATCTGTACCATTGAGTAGTAACTAAAAAAAAGGGAATTAAAAAACAGGTTACTTCAAATTGATTATCTAAGGCACATACACATTTTAGAAATGTACAGAAAATTCTCTCTTTATAACTATGGAAAAACCCCTCATAAATAAGGCCACTGAAAAGGTTCTCTACTTCTAATTTTTGTTATATATCTGGAAAAACCAAACCTAGAATTTGTTTTACGTTTCTTCACTGAGGATCTCAGAATGGTTTCAAATATTTAATTAACTGACTCCCATTTTTAAATTGAAAGCTATGACTAAAAATGTTGTGGTCTGAAGTAATTTCTTCTCAGCCAGATAAAGAATGAAATGGAAGTTTTATACTTCAGTATGTCACTGGCATTCTAAGAATGAATCTGTCTGACCACACACATCCTGCTGCTGAGTTGAAGTTATAATTTTCTGGTATGTCTGCATCACACTGTGCAGTCCCGTGCAGTGATTTGTATGTCGCCTCTGATCACACTGCTGTGTTTGAAGCCAGCCTGAATCTCCCAAACATTATAGTCACAGGTACTTGGTAGCATGACATAGATATTAGGGTAGTGTGCTATAGGTAGGATGGTGTGTTGGTAGCAGGATGGCAACAGGTTAGGTAACAGGTTTGGCTAGGTTAGGTAATAGGTGATAGGTTGGACTTGATGATCTCTATGGTCTTTTCCAACCCTACTGATTCTGTGATTCTGTGATTCTGTTAGACAATTTTCTAATTATTTTATCTCCCTCTTACCCACTTCCTATGTCATCAGTTAGGTGTTAGCAAGACTATGGGAGACGGCATCAGAAGCTTCGCTAAAGGGTTTTAATAGTTTTTTAAATAGGTGTTCTCAATATTGTATGTTATGGTCTTACAGTACAATTCAAGACAAACAAAATATAAGTGCTTGTGCCACATAAATGGTTTAGGTGAAAAGAAAACCTTACTCTGTTTTTGTCATTTGTTTAATTTCTTTCACTCCAGCAGTCCCATTTGACACTTCAGCCTGGTTTTGTGTTCAGCAGTAGGTACTCTACCTCCCTGGAAGCTTGAACTACATAGTAAATTTGCTTAGCAAGCAAGACATGCTAACCATTTCAATATAAGGCTCTGTGTGAAGCACTATTCCCATTCAATGTAATAAAATGCTGAATTTCACAAGGCCAGAGCAGGGCATGCCTTCAAGTGCCGGGGATTTACTTGGCACATGAATAAACATGCTATCACTGAGGTACTGTGAAATCTGAATGCCTCTTTTTCTGCTCGTAACCATGTGTGGATCAATGTTACCAGGTCACAGTGGTTTTCAACATTTGTTATGAATACAGTATCCAGGAACTGGGTTTGTAGCTACCCTGCTTTGAACAGGAGGTTTGGCCATATGGCCTCCAGAGATCATTTCCAATATTCTTATGAGTCTCTAAACACTATTTTTCTAATCTAGTATGTGAAGAAGGACACAGAAGAGGACAGACCTGCTTGGCCACATGACACATCCTATCCTGTCCTAGCCTAGCCTGTGTCATTTGAGCATGGCAGTGTATGGTCAACTCTGCTTTGAGGTCATGTTGGCATGTCTCGTGCAGCTGAAGCTGGGTGCTGCTTCCTGCTCCCTGTCCTCATGTTCTACAAAAAACACTGGAAAACCGTTAAAAAGACAGTTTAAATCCTGCATGCAGCAGTTCATCTCCGAGCCTGCATTAGCTCTGCTGCATTGCTTCATGATGCTGCTGGTCCTACTGTATTTGCAGTTCAGTAAGGCTCAGAAAGGGAACAGGACATGGGTTGCTACTTGAATGACAGTAAGAGAAGAGTCCTGCTGCTGCAATTGTTCTGCTTTATATAAAACTAGTGGCAGAAATCCAGGAGCTCTGGATTTACACTGTCTTTTCATTGTGGAATTACTCAGTATTCACTGATTTTGGGCTCAAACCAAACTATATTGAAGCCAGTGGGAAGAATCCCAAAGGCTTTGCTGAGTTTGGAATCAGGAACACTGTATATTTTATAAACAGAGTTGATCAGCAAATGGAAATTGTGGTTGGAAATCAGGAAACTGTACATAATGTTGAAGAAGATCTGAAAACAGAGGGTAGAAGAGTAATGGTTAGAGAAAAAGATTGCACTCTTCACAACCTCTTTGAGATGTATAGTCATTTATTTTCAGTTTCAATAGCGACAATCCAGGGATATAACCCTTCAACACATCAAATTAGTCCAGAAAGGGTTGACTACAAAGTAAGGACAACATTGCTTATAATATTTTCTTCACTGTTATGTTTCAGGATGATTGTCTGGGTTGCATTCTAAGTAAACCTTCAGCTTTGTATCCAGACTGCATGAGTATGGTCTTTATTAGAATTATAGAAAGAACACAGGGAACAAAATGTTTTAACATTTACTTTACACCATCAACATTAACCTTTCTTCGAGACTTTTGTTTCTTGTACTTAAAATATGGTTGAACAATGACAGCCAAAGATAATAGTTGAAAAGCTTGAAATCTAAAATATTTCTCTGTTCAAAATTACTATATCCAGCTAAATTTGTGTGATAAACTCCTAGCAACAGTTAAGATAATTTTCTGGTTATCATGATTCCACTCATGAAAATGCACTGAAGATCAGAGAATATGCTCCAAAAGAGTTAAATAGTCAATATAGGATGAAAAAGACTTATTTTAGTGTTTTAGAATATCAAACAGCAGCAAAGAGAGGGACACTTGTTTTTTTAAACAGGACAGCTCAGAACAGGAGGCAACAGAGGAGGCAGCAAGGATGAGAAGCCTCTGAGACCCATAGAGCTGGTGGGTATTGCAGAAGCCTGGATGGATAGGTTCCACTGCAGACTTCAGTTTTATCTTACCATGTATTTTTTTGGTGTTAGAAGTGGTTCCTGAAGGAACCAAATCCCCTCAGTTCACATAGGGACCAGGTTAAATGAGGGGGAAAACAAGGTCCACTTTTCACTGCAGTTCAATCAATGTCCTATTGGCCAGATGCTGGTGAGGCCTGGCCCTGAGCCACAGCTGTACATGTCAGGTCTAATATTTCAATAATACTGAAACTGCACCAATTCTTTACTGTTTTCACTTTGGTCAAGCAGCATAAAATCTGTCTAGTTGTAACCACACTGCACTTCCTAAGAAAACATCCTTCCAACTCCGATGGATCAGTCCTTTGGACTTCTGTAGCTCCAGTATTCCTTGGCTATCCAATAGTTAAATAAATGAACTAAATGACCCTGACCTGGGGAGTGATCTCTCTAACTGCCCCATGGTTCACTTAGATCACTGAATTGATCTCTGCTGCTCTACACACGTCAAGCCAATATCCACATTTCAACAGCTGGCACTGGTATTTATTTTAGTTCTGCAATTCCAACTGCAATTGATAGTTCTTTCCGTATCTGACGCTAACTATGAAAGATGAGAGACTGAGTCAACAAACACATTTGGATAACTTAACCTTCTATCTCAGCAAATGTATAGGAAGCAAATATCCTGTTCTTACACAAACATTTGTGAGATAGGTAGAATTCAATGTCATACATAGAGATGTATACTTTGACACGTTTAATTGACTGTATCAGAATCCAGTACACCAAGACCTCAGAGAAATCATCTGATTAACAATACAAAGGATTTGAAGTATATGAGGAAAGACTGCTCTTGTAGTACCCCCCGAGAACATCTGTTGGCTACAAATGTACATAAACCCACATATGTTATGCTCCCTATTTTTAAAGATAGCTTACTTGAAGAACTCTGAAGTATTCAGAAAAGGCAATGGGTTTCTGTGTGGATTTGTAATATATATACCTAATGCAAAACAGCTTCTACCAGGCTCTATACATTTCTGTGTTGTATGGTAAAGGGAGTTAATTCAGAAGTTCTGGGGAATTCACAGGATGTGTACTAGGTTTCTTCAGACACAGCTACATATTAGACAGGTGTGGACTGCGACTATCGTGTAGAGTGTCATGGAGCCTCCAGCAAACTACTGTCATTAGTTTGCTATGTCAACTTCAGTAATCTTACATTTCTTATACATTCTGTTCTCCCTTGGAGGCTCTTACAGTGTTTTTTCAGGTATAATTGAGCTAAGGAGCAATACATTGAAGTTTGTTGTTGTTACTGCAAACAGACTTTTTTAGTCACTGATAGGAGTTAAGGCCCCACAGTGGCCCTATGGCAGGGCTGTGAGAAAGAATATGAATTTTACATTGGCATTTCTATCACACCTACTGAGGAATTTCCCAGAAACTCCAATAGAAATGTGATAAAGTGTAGAGCAGGTGACAGTCCCATTCTGAGCAGGTCTTCAAATTACATGACCTCCACGCAGGTATCATTTCTGTGATTCTAAAGTTCTGCTCATCCACAACTCCAGATCCAATATCCTAAGATTCTGCATGGATTGCCAGTGAATTTGGTAAAGAAAAAATCGGTTTTGCTGGGACTGATGACATGGCCTATGGGATGAAAATTAATGCTGTATTTGCGACCAATAGCAGAAACCTAAGCGAAAGCCCAGTTATTTCAGTCAAAAAGAGGTTATGTGTAGTTCAGCTTTATGATAATGTTGGTTCCAAGCTGCCCCAACACAGATTTCTCAGCTGGGCACTTTCCCTTCTTGCAATTACAGATCACTTCTTACTGCCCTTATACGCATTCCTGTGAACAAGTCTGGCTGTTTTGGGCACCTACACCTCTCAGAGGTGAAGTTTCCTGCAGCCACTCACAGTTTCTTCTGATCTAAAGGGCATATCAATCCAATTACAAGGATTTTTGTTGTCACCTTGAAATGGGATTTATCCTATTGCCGATTGGAAATGAACTTGAAGACCATCAAGTCCAACCTATAATCCAACTGAAACCTAAGAGCTAAAACATTTATATCATGGCCCTCAACACCTCATCCAGTCTACCCTTGAACACCTCCAGGGACAGCAACTCAACCACCTCCATGGGCAACACATTCCAATGCCGGATCACTCCTTCAGTGAAAAACTTTTTCCTAATGTCAAGTCTAAACCTCCCTTGTTGGAGCTTAAGACCATGACCTCTCGTTCCATCTCCAATGGCCAGAGAGAAAAGACTGACCCCAGCCTGTCCACAACCCCCTTCTAAGTGGTTATAGACAGCGACAAGATCACCCCTGAGCCTACTCTTTTCCAGACTAAACAGACCCAGCTCGCTTTGTTGCCCTCCTCTGAACTTGTTCCAGCACCTCAACATCTTTCTTAAGTTGAGGGGCCCAGAACTGGATACAATACTCAAGTTACGGTCTAACCAGTGCCAAGTGCAGGAGAAGGATAACTTCCCTTGCCCTGCTGGCCACACCATTCTTGATGTAGGCCTGGATGCCATTGGCCCTCTTGGCTGCCTGGACACACTGCTGGCTCATGTTGAGTTTGCTGTCCACTAATACTCCCAAGTGCCTTTCCACCTGCTCACTCTCTAAACAGTCCATCCCCAGCCTATAGTTCTGCTTGGGGTTGTTATAACCAAAGTGCAAAACCCGACATTTAGACTTGTTAAAACTCATCCTATTGGAGTTTGCCCACCTCTTCAGTCTGTCCAGGTCCCTCGGCAGGGCCCTCCTACCCTCTAACAGATGAACACATTCTCCAAGCCTTGTTTTCAAAACAAATCAGTTTGATACAGAGGCATATTGGGATTCTTTTGTTTTGAGGAGTAGACTCATGACCTGAGTATCAACAGCAGAATTGCCAGTTTGTTAACCACTTGTTCCCTCCTCTCTGCAAGATGAGTTGCAGACTTCAATGCGTGGCAAAAACACATACCTCAGATATTGCTATGACTGGTCCTGGTGGTCCTGGTGGTCCAGGCGGTCCCACAATACTGTTCCCATCCTGTCCTGGTTCACCCTATTACAAAACATTACATGTGGAAAACCCATCAACTAAGTACTACATTTCACAGTTTATTTTTAAAGAATGAAACCCACACAATCTCACCTGAGGTCCTGGGTCACCCTTCTCCCCTTTTGGACCCTGCATGTGATTTAAAAAAAAAAAAGCATAAGTGATTTAAAAGGAAAAATAGTGAAATGTGCTTTCTCTAGCTTCACAAAAAGCACAACAGGGAATTGCAGGAACAGAACGATCAATCCCCAGCTCTCTCAAACCATACATGGGGCCAGCTGGTTTCAACTCAGACCCTCTGAGTATTTGGTGTTTAAAAGTAATACTCAGAATTTTTGACAGAGTTCACAGATGACAAGAATCAAATGGGCACCAAATATTTCATTAGTTGGGGATTAATTCAATGATCTTTTCTTTCACTGCACTGAAATCAGTCATGTCTGGCTGTGCTGTCCTTTTCCAGCATTAACCATACCAGTTGTGTCCAAGCAGACCAGACAGAGGAGCACAAGGGAGTTAAACTGTCATATTTCAGGCAGGTTATTTCTAAACTTAATCAGCCCCTGGATAAAACTCACCGTGCCAGGGGTGCAGACACTTTGTTTGGCACAAGTGAGTGGAAGGCACCAGGGGACAAGCCGCAGGACTTCCCAGGCAAAGCGCTCTGTAACCCTCAAGGGTCTTAAGCATGAGAAATACATTAAAATCACCTGTGAGCCTGCTGGCTTTCCTCTAATTAAAAGCAGAGCTTATTTCTGAATAATTAAAAGCAGAAGGAGCATTGAGGAATTGGAACTAGCCTCTGGAGATGCCTATATCACATCTGACTGATGAGAGAGGCATTGGAAAGGGATGCTGCTTCTAGGCTTGGTGTTTGAGATAACTGCTCCAGGTTAAGCGACAAACCCAGACTCAGTCCTCCACATGCTGCTGGTTATGGCTCCTGCTGATCCTTAAGACGTAGGTTTCAGGACTAGTCCGTGTTAGGTGAATCACAGATTATGATAGCCCTACTCACCACATCTCCGGGATGACCAGCAATGCCAGGAACGCCTGGTTTTCCATCTGCGCCTGGCATTCCCTGCCACAACAAATGTACTGTTATTCTCTCTAAATTGCATTCAGTTTCATACAAGCAGGATGCTGCCACTCTGTGGCATGATATGGCTCTGAATGGACTCGAGGGCAGGTGTGGGAGAGGTTCCATGGAGTCAACACCTTCTTGTTAGTCATCTGCTCCCTACTCCTCCTGTTCTTTCACCCTCTCCAGAACAGGTTTGTTTGTTTTCAGTTTTGGTTTTGGTTTAGTGGCTTTTTTAAAAATGCAGTTTCAATCATTCTTCACTCTGCTTAGCAAAAGAGGAGTTTTGTTGCTTTCCCCCAAAATACATTTGGTGAGTTATTTCCACCCTTCAGTTAAGTGACTCTTGGGGTGGAGGAAGAGAAGGGAGAGGCATTGGATGCAGAAAGGAGTTGGTATGTGGGGCAAAAAGGTTTTATAGCCCATGCTGGAGTTTAATATAGGACTGTATATGACTACTAGGAATCTGACAGTCACTCTATTCCATGGCAAAACCAGGAGCAGTAACGATAATGCAGTTTACGCCCCTCAAAAAGGATAAAAGATGGCTCTGAATTCTTAAAGGACCAGAAAAACAGTGAACTGCACTTTTTGCATCTGTTTTTCACAGTGTTGTCTAAAAGAGCAAAGGACATGGCAGAGAGCAGAGCAATGATTCATTGAAGTGAACAATTAGCCCTGTTTTGTTTTAGTAGTGGCGCTATTTTTTTGTTTGTTGGCTTGTTTGGTTGGTGGGTTTTTTGGTGTTAGTTTTGGTTTGGTTTCTGTGTCTGTGGTTTGTTTGTTTGTTTGTCCTGGAGGATTTTTTTGCTACTTTTTTGGGGGTTTGTTTGTTTGAGTTCTTGTATGGCTTCTTTTAGGAAAGGAAGCCATACAACTTCTTGTTCTAACCTTTTGTTCTGCTTCAAGAAAATGTTTTTTGATTTTTACTGTAGACAGTAGCAGCATAAGAGATTTAATGTGTCTGCTTCATTAAGAAAGGATATTCTGTATGTTATTTCTGTTTTTTGTTTGTGATCTGCAAAGCATGTGGCTCAGGAATAAAGTGTAATTTCTGATGCACTCGAATTTTCATTGTGTAGGATAAAAGATGTCTGTGAATGCTAATGCAATTTAGGCATCAAAGCAACTACTGGGATTTAGGTATCAGTACGGCCAGCAAAAATGGTACTTGGGACTTAAGTCCCTCAGTGTTTGTGGAAAATTTTAAGTATCACTCTGTAGCAAAGGTATTCAGGAAGGGACAATAACCTTGGACTAATGATTTTTCTGCAAGAGAACGTTGTCATTTCAGGCATGTTGGTACTTGCAGTATAGCGTCTTACCATTGCAAACACTGAATAATTTCTCCCATTGATTTTTCTAATGAAATTTAAATTGGAAGAAAAGATCCAGGATAGGTAAGATACTTTATTACAAATAATGTATCCAGAGTCATCCTGATTTCTAACTCTCTCCATACTTTAAGAATATAGCTCATTGCTCAAATATAAGACGACTAAGATCTTTTTTTAATCTGAGGACTGAAAAGATAGATTGATTCTTGTTTTAAACAGCCTTGTAGTCACTCCACTTACAACATACACAAGTTTGAAATGTATCTATCACATCAGATGAAATGTATCTATCACATCAGACAATAATAATTAATAGAACAAGAACCTCAGAAGAAAGTGTATATATGTATAATAACTAAGAAAATATTCTAAGACCTCAAATGGATTAAGAAGAGTTAAACAACTGTCCTATGTGTCAATGTGTCAGCTTTAATTATCATGCTGACAAATACCTCTGTGAAATGACAACACTCAAAATATGTACAGCAGATGGAATTTATGGCAAGCAGAGTCGTGCCACATTGTGGGGTGTTTTTATAAATAAACAAGCAGATGCTGCTAGAAGGTTGTGATAATACTCTTGTAAATACTCAGCAAGCATAGTTGCTTTTATCTTGTTTCCTAGAGTGACTCTTAATTCAGTGCTGTCCCAAGTGCAAGCGATGTTATTTTATTATTTTAATTTTTATTTTATTTTTCATTTTCTAGGAGTCACATCAGCGCTCCCTGGTGGCTTATGCCAGCAAAAGGCTCTCAGGTCAGCCAGGAACCAGTAACAAGCAACACAGAGACAAACTGGAGCTTTGAGGTGGGCACCAAGAGAAGTTCAAGGCAGAATAGACAGGGATAATGATAGACATGAACGTACTACTTACTCTAGATCTGTGACAGATCTGTGTCACGGGTGGAGTGCTCTGGTGTGGTTTGTGAGCTACACGGGATGATGTAAAGGAGCAGGGAGCATGTGTAACTTAGATTTCTATATACATATAAGCTTTGTTGATTTTCGTTTCTGTTCTGGTGAAAATGCAAAGGGCCCCACAAGAAAGCTGTGGCGTCATGCACCTGAGGGTTTAAATGCAATTTGAACCGTATTTTAAGCAGAAGTCTTAAGCACCATTGTACACTGGCTCTTGATAGTCAAATTGCAGGGGTTTGTTTCCCCAGAGAAGCCATCCAGCTTTAATATGGTGACAGAGCAAGAAATGTTTATTACCCCCGAGTTCATTAAGAGATGAAAAGAAAATGAGGAAAGAAATGATATAGGTTTTAGATCAAGTTAAATCAACTTCCCACCTTAGAACCTGGTGGGCCAATGTTGCCTCTTTCTCCCTGAAACAGACACAGTAGGGTTCAAATATTAAAGTGAACAGTAATTGCAAGTATTTTAAATATATATGTTACTTTCCTTATGAGCAAGAGAGTAAAATGATTAGTAAAAATACAGCGTATTTTTTGTAATATTTTTAGTGATGCTCAGCATACATTTGTGAATTTGTTTGGGGGATTTTAACTTCCCGGTTAAAATATCTCAAGAGTTTCTGGTCACCACACGTTATTTTTGATGACTACCTTCCAAGCCACGTGCCTGAACCTTCATTTTGATGCCTGAAATCAACACATGGTAGCATTTCCCACATCCATGAAAAGTACCATGACCCTGTGCCTCCGCAAAGGACTAACCATCTTCCTTCAAAACAGCTGATTCAGTTTCCCCCACACTACTGCTTCATCCACCTACCCACCCACTACATCACACCATAATGTCATGAACACTGCACTGTTCCACCTTCGGACTCAATCTGCAGTACTTCAGCTCTACATACACATAGTTCCTTGATTTCCTCACAGACAGAGAATATGCAGTTTAGTTTATTTCATTTGAGATAGAGAATATAAACAGGAATGGATCAGCAAGGAGCTACAACCATTGCCTCAATTGCTATGTTTATGCTTACTGCTTTTTAGCAGTGCCTATATTCGTGAGTGCATGAAGACTGTGGACTATTTTCTAATGAAAACAGTTTTTCGTAATAATAAAAGTGAAAGCAGAATTTGGATCTATGCTTGTTAGGAAAGAGAGAAAACTGATCACAGCAGGTCTTCCCTGACAGCTGTACTAGTTTGGGGTATTTGAATGATGAAGGATGGGTGAAACAGAACTACACCTTCAACTCCTCGTGATGCATTAGCTTTTGGTTTTTGAAAGTGGGTGTTTGTTGTATTTTGCTACTGTTGCCTAGTGAAGTAATTTATAATCATAAAAAGTGGGTGTAAAATTCATCCCCATGAGAATGATCGTGTACCTGATTTTGTAAGATGTCAGTAAGATATATGCTCATTTCTGTTTCTCCTGTGTCTTGGGGATGAGTGACTCAAGATTAAACAACCTAAATATTAGTGTAGATGATGGCGAAGTCTCTTGGCCAAGGTTCATTACTATCTTTTCAGTCCCAGTCCAGATCCTAAAGCCCATTAGCTCTATTTCTGAAGTCTTTGTGAAGGAACATTTCTTAGAAACAAAATTTCTAGCCTAAGGGCAGAGAATAAGTCCTTAACTTATTCTGCATTTTCCTTCTTGACTGTATTTTCAGCATGGAGATCCGGCACCTACTCATGTGCATGGAGCAGCATCATGTGAGAGCACATCTATTCTTGCCAGGCCTTTGCAGTATCACTCACCAGCACGTGTTGTACAAATACTGATTTTTTCACTGTAAGTAATGTGCTCCAGCATTAACAGGAGTAGTACCCAATGGAGGGACTTTTTTTTCAGTCCTTACATCATTTCCTAGGGCAACGAAGGGCAACGAAGACTCTGAATTTCTTTAACTTCACCTTTAAGGTGCTGAAAAGGTGTTGTCATGCTGTACTATTAACCTGAGTGGTATTTGAGCCTTAGGTAGGAATAAAAAAGCCTCTTCCTGTCTAAGGCCCCATTCTGCAAATCTGCGCTTTTCTTCGCTGGTTTCTCAATTCTCCACTTTTTCCTCATGTGTTACATAACCAATAGCAGCACCAATACGGAAAAAGTCAGTCACCACTAAGCTCAAATCAAAACCAAGGCAAAATAGAAATGACACCTCCCTTCATTCCCCTAGAACCTGCCAGAATCATTTCCTATCACTTTCTACGATCATGCCAGAATGTCTCCTCCTGCAGGTTTCTCTTTCAACAGCATATATGCAACCTCTTGGAAATCAAATTGATGTATAAATGACAAAAAAAGATAATTTTTCCAGTGTCCTTAAAAAAAAAATTAAATAAAAATGCCATGGAATGTAATGGCCTGTCTAGTATTTACTCACTGCCATGGTGTGGATGTGAAATAATTGTAATGATATACATTCTGTGTAGCTATTCAGCGTAAATTGGAACAAAATTTGTCCCTTACTTATTCAATATATGAATTTTAAATGAAAACTTTTGTTCAGGAAAATTCTGAGACTATAGAAATAAAAAATATATGCCAAAGCCAAATAGGTTATCTTTCAAGTGCTTGTACCTTTGGTCCCAATGGTCCATGCTGTCCACGTCGCCCCACAGAATCCTATAAAAATACACTGAATTTACTGTTAAATCCACGTAATATTTAATAATAATTTTTTTCAGAAACCCCCCATATTTCACTATCTCAACTGTTACAAAGACAATGTTGGAGACCATATCAGCAGAGAATAATAAAGCATTGTTTTAGAGTTGTTGTTCTGATAAATACTGCCTTGCTCCCTGTTTTCATGCAAAGATCTAAAGGTTTTTTTCTTCTTACAAAGACAAATTTAGTGTTGTCACTGCATACTTTACGTATTTTCAGAAAATATTAGAAATAAAGATATCCAAGTACACTTGTTTCAAGGATTTCAATGGCTTACAATTTTTTGAATTTGCTTTTTGGCTAAAATTAAGATCTGTTACAGGTTTAGACACAACACAGTCTTTCTAGGTTTAAAAGCAGTTTCCCAAAATGTTTATTTCAAAAAATATTCTTGTCTCTATATGTTGACGTTGACAGTAAAGTACAATTATGACTCTTGGATGATAAAATGAGCAAGAGTTCATTACTGATAATTTAGGAAGTTGAATGGAAGAAAAAAGGAATTCAGAAAGTGATTGTCTTCATCTGGAATACAAAGACACTGATAATTACTAATGATAAATAATGCGAAAACACCAATAAAACTTTACAATGATCCATGGAAGAAAGAGAATAGAAACCCTCGAAATGAGAGATGAGCCTACAGACAAAATAAATTCGATACTTCTACTTCAAAACATAGTCATTACATTCTGATAGAAGATCAATAAAAATTTCAACAGGTACAAACATAATGCCAATAAATGCAACTTATTTCCTACACATACTAAATGTAATTTATTGATAACAAATGCAATTTATTTCCTAGCAGCCACTTTGAGTTTCAGTCCTCTTAGAAGCAGATACTTGACTTTCACCCAAACACAGCTGGGAACTCTGGAGTTGTCATGGGTGTAAGTGGCTCATAATGCACCACCAGTAAGTATGTACTGACTCAAAATTTGCAGAGTAATTAAGCAGTAACAGGAAAATTTTGTTCAGCTGCAAGAAGACATTTTTTGAGCTGGATGACTTGGAAACGATGCCTGTTATAAGACCAAAAATGAGATCAAGGCCATCATTAAGGTCAGAATAGGCATTTTTGGCCCTGGTTTTGGACACTATCTTGTTTCAGCTAAGAAATTAAATTCTTATTTTTGCAACTGAATTTTTTGTGACACTTCTTCGCTAGCTAGGAAAAGACATAAGAGGCGGCGAAGGTCTTTAAGTTATTAAACTGAGTCAGTCTAAGTTATTAAACTTCAGTGACTCATGATTACTAGTACTTTAAACCAACATGGTAAAGAGCTGCTCAAAGTCACTCCCTGTCTGTTTCTGATGATTCACGGAAACAGGATTGTAGAGGGCCTGTGGAGGCCATCTCATCCTATCACTCCCTCAAAGTAGAACTGTCACCACCAGAACGAGAGGACATGGCCTCAAGCTACACCAAGGGAGGTTTAGACTGGATGTTAGGAAGCGGTTTTTCACAGAGAGAGTGATTGCATATTGGAATGGGCTGCCCAGGGAGGTGGTGGAGTCACCGTCCTTGGAGGTGTTTAAGAGAAGATTGGATGAGGAGCTTAGTGACATGGTCTAGCTGGGGGGTGTAGGGCTGGATGGTCCTGTGGGCCTCTCCTGGCTCGGAGTGGCTTGTGCGACTGTGAGGGATCTGGGTTAATGTTCACCACTCTGGGATGTGCTTTCGGTCTCTGTACGGGTGTTAGATGGTGAGTTGGACTAGATGATCCTTGTGGGTCCCTTCCAACTCATAGTATTCTGTGATTCTGTGATCAGGTCAGTGTCTCTGTCCAGCAAAGTCGTGATATTTTCCAAAAGCAGATCGTCTGCAACCTCTCTGGGCAAATTGCCCCAGCTCTGCACCATCCTCCTAATGAACAGGCTTCTCCTAAGTCTTAGTCTGAACATCTCAAGCTGCAAATTGTGGCCACTGTCCCTTGCTGCTCCACCTGGCACAACAAGGAGCAGTTTGGCTTCATTGTATTTGCAGTTGCTCCCCAGAGACTTGTAAGCAGCTCTTGGATCATGCATTTGTCTCCCTTTTTTTGCTAGACTAAACCATTAGAGCTTCTTCAGCCTCCCCTCACTGGTCATGTACTCAAGGCCCCATGTAATCTGTACAACTCTCTGCTGGACTTTCTTCTCCATATCCTTCTTGTAGTGAGTACAAAAAAATGTCTTCAGCACTTCAGTAGAGCCCCATTAGCCCTGAGGGAAGGTCTATAATAACATCTCTACATCTGTTGGCAGTGCTCTTTCTGGTGCATTCCATACAGTTTTGCCTTATTTGCAGTGGTAGTGCACTGCTGTCTAGTGTTCAGTCTGTCATCTACCATAACCCAAGGTCAGAAGCAGCAGCAGCAGCACTTTCTCCAAACTTGGGATACAAGAGCCAGCATTATATTCCCATATTCCCTACTTGATGATTTAAAATGGCCAACACTAGCAAAAAAATCTCTTGAGATACAGTGATGGAGGAAAAAAGCATCCCTTGTTCTGTGGCATCGCTTCCACACTACTGGGAACAATCTTTTAATTTAAAAGTGGCGTGTCAGATTATGAGCATTGGATTGTCAAATTATAATATTTCAGTTTCACCTCCATATCTGCAATTCATCTTCATATGCAAGAATAGAATCTATTAGGGTAAAAGATGAAATAACTTAATAATATGAAAACCCCTACTTCATCCTTTAATACATCAGAGCAAAATCAAAAAAATATTTGCTGGTGAGGCATCAGAGAAATACCATTCAGAACTTTGGAGGACACAGTTATTGCAATGACATTCTAGAGCAAGTGAATCTAGTTCAATATAATGACTCTTAGCCTATAGCTGATTGGAGCTATATGTTTCCAAAAAGCAGAAAGTATGATACTTGCTTTGAAAGAAACCCTCAACAGCTCAACAACAAACGATGCTCCCCTCCCCCAAAATATCCACTTACCTTTGGCCCCTTTGAACCTGGAATTCTGGGTTGACTTAACAGGCCAATGCTACCTGATCCTTCCATGTCCTAATGGAAGAGAAAAAATGCTACATAATTTAAGAATTAATTTCTTTGGGTTTTTTACTGGGTTTGGTGACGGGGAGGGTGAGAGTGGGCTGTCGTGTGTCTTATTTTTTATGTTATTTCCCCCAGCTGCTATGTTTTCTAAAGTCCTGTAAAAGCTGAAAACATGTATTTTTATTTTTTCTCATTAACCTTATTTTTGACCAATGGATGGTGTTCTGGAGATAAGATCCACTCAAATGTGATAAAAACATGTTGATCTTCCTTACAGAAACTCTGTTCTTTACTGTTTGGCAATTTAACATGATTTTTCTAGCACTTCAAGCTGAATAGCATCAGGCAGAAGTGAGATAGCATCACAGTTTAAAGTATGTACTGTGTTTAAGCATTCTATAGCAGTATTTTCCTGTGTAGCATTTATCTACTACCCAGCTATGGAAACCAAGTAATGACTAGTAAGGGTTACAGAACAAACTTATGGCAGTAAGAATTTGCAGAGAGTGGTAAGACCAGCAATCATTTTTCACAAATAAAGGTCCCTCCTTTATTGCCCTCCCAATTGTCCACTCTCATTTGAGTGTTGAGCACCTACCTAAAATACAGCTTATTGAAAGTGAGCAGGAAAAAAAGTTCCATCACAAAATTGTAGAATTAAGTATGTTGAAAGGGATCTCAGTGGCTACCTTGCCCAGCCTCCTGTTGAAAGCAGTGTCAGCACTGAATTCAAATCAGGTTGTTTAGGGCTTTCATCCCTCAGACCTTGGAATCTTCCAGAGATGGAGGCGTAAGCCTTCTCCAGACTAAGCAACCTCAGTTCCCCGAGACTTTCCTTATGGGTCATCTGCTCCAGCCCACTGTCCATTGCCATGGTCTTCTGCTGACTTCAGAATGAAGTCAGTATAGTGGGAGTCGCTCTGGGTATTGGGAGTCAGTCTGTGTAGTAGGAGTCCTTGAGAGCAGCAACTATACTTCCTTTAGAGATTTTCTAGTAGTTTTAGAGGTAACTATGCAGAAAGCAGCAACCTCCCTCCAGCTTTCATTGTTTTATGACATTCCAGATCCACAGCAGAAGCAGGAGCTACCAGTTCCAAAGCAGCAAAGAAATAAAACTTCAGGCTGCCATAATTAGTTGTTTCATTCCCGGCACTATCCCTGTCATGTTCCTATCCCTTTCCATGTCAGACTGTGCTTCAAAACATCTGGATGGACAATGCCAGCAGGGAACTGTCACTTGCTTTTAGTGCTGGCTTAATTTTTTGCCTTTTTTTCTGGAAAGTAAAAATCTTAATCTTCCTTTGTTCCACTTTCTGCTCAAAGCTATACAGCCTTAATTTTCAACATCAGCACCATATGTTGAATCCTCTTGCTTTCCTTTACATCGCTAAAATGGCAGAAAACCATTTGGATGGGAGATGGTTCTGCGATGATTCTCTAAAAGTTTGGCAAATTAGTAAGTTTAGTAAATTCTGGCTTGAAGAAGAATTGATGGAGCATTGTTTGTTAGTGCATATGAAGGGCAGGCATGTGCCCAGAATGTTTGTAGATGGGAGGAGGAAGAGCAGTAAAGCAGAATCACCACCTCCTGGTGACAACAAGCCCTTGTATCAGTTTATCATGTTTAGAGGACCATACTCCTTGCCTACTTAACTTTCTGCTAGTTATTGACTTGAAATGTCTCAGACTAGCATAGGTGTGACACACTTTGGAGATGGTGTAAAGGAAACAGTGGGAGACCAATTAGATGAACTTAAGATGCTACTGAACTACAGCCTCATGCTGAAATTATGGCCAGCTGACCTGACACCACTTAAAAGAGAGATCTCGCTCTTGTACCCTTTTCCACCAAGTCCACAAGAGCGAGAGAAGCAGAGTGGACAGCTTTTGGGCGGGACCAAAAGAGAACTTTCATGCAACTTCACCTGAGATTGAATGTTATTCAAACTTTCATTCTGCTCCTCCATCAGACATCAATGTATCAAATACCCATAGAAAATCTCCTTATCATCTATTTGGCCTGTTTAATCAAACACTCACTACTTACGGTAAACTTCAAATTGTGTTTCTGAGTGCTTTCCCTTGACTGCACTGTGCCAGTCTGTTTTTCCCTTTAAGAGGGTGTTTGATGCCTGCCTTATGTAACACACCATCTCTTTTGACATCTGCATGTTTTTAATGGCTTTATCAGGTACCTTCTGCAGCTCAAACTGTTCTTTTGGCAAGCAAAGTGCCAGCAAACTCCATGCCATTTGGTTTTTGCACATAGCTGATCACAGCTGCTAACAAGTGCTAACAGGAATGTTTTGCAGAAACAGCTTTACAGCAATGAACAGACTGCCAACCAAAAGGTAGTAGCACCCTAAAAAACTGGCAGACCACGGTTCTGCCTTAACAGATGGCAGGGGTGGGCATCCAAAAGATCAGCTAGAACTAGCAAGCCTGTTTACAGCAGTATTCCTCTCAGGGAAATGACAATTGTGCCAATTTTGTTTGGACTAGATGAAGTTCAAGACGAATCCAGTCAAGATATTGCTACTGCAGTTAGAGCTGAGATCCTTCTGTGTTTGCATCCATAAAAGTGAGGACTTCCAGATCTCCCCCTCTCCTGATCATCTGCTCACTTTTTGTCTGGCAAGTATCAAAAGCAGCAGAGTTTGATCCTAAGTACCTAACTTAGGGGAACTGTATGTTGGCATAATGAGGCCGTGGTGGCTTCTCAAATAATGTGAATGGGGAAAAGTGGAGAATCCCTTAAAACTGGGTTCTCAAGTGTCAGAGAAGATGACTGTAAGTCAGAGAAACCACCATCCTGGGCTTGGGCTGAAGATGTGACTTACCAGTAGTCCTTAACTCATAGTGAGACTAGTAATATGTATTTATTAAGAGGAGACTCTGTACCAGCTTTTATAGTGTGCCTAAGTTAGGGCAATGGAGTACTTGAACACTTAGACTTCATGCTGTTCCTTGCTAGTAATTGCACTGCTGGCATTTAAGAACTTGTGAACTGCTGGAGAGATTTTTTTGTCCACTGAAATCCACTGACATAAGCGAGGTTATTAAACAATAGTGTATATAAGTACAGTATTATTTAGTCAGACATCGGGAAGCAAAATATGCCTCTAAACAAGCATTAGTGGTCACCTCTGTAACGCCTTTACGTCTCTCTAGAGTAAAGAAAAGAGAAATACAAAACCGGTAGTGTAGGTACTAGGAGAAACATGTAAGTAAACTGGTATCTTTTAAACACCACCACTGCTCTGCAGTGGTTCTACAAGTAGCCACTAGTTTTGGTCACACATGGCTTACTTCTCTGATAAAACTGCCCTCAGTTTCTATGCAAACTTTTATTATATCCCATTATGCTGTACATCAAAAACTTTCCTGAGACAAACGGCTAGATATGAAGAGAAAAATGCATGAAATAAAAGAAAAAAAAACGAACATGCACATGTGAATATTCATGTAGACAATTTATCAACATCTTTTCACAAAGATTTTAATGCAGCAGCTCTAGTTCTTGAACCCTTGCCTTTTAGCACTGCAAAGCCACTTTCTGCTCTAACAAGATTATCTAAATGATCAGTCCTCAAATGACATGTAAAACTCATCTTGAGTTTGCCAGACCTCATATTTTACAGTGATGAAGGTATTATTTTCAGAAGTAGAAAAAGTAGTATCTGCAATTTTAATTTTTAATAGAACATTTTTTTCTAAGTAGAACAGCCCATGAGGTCAGGAATTACCAACGTGTCTCTGTATTTACACCTACGTGCCATGCCTAAACTGAACTTGTAGCCTCATGAATGGTAGCATGGGAAATGTCATAACTTCAGTGGGGTCTGGAGTCCCATTTTAATTAATACTGTCTGACCTCTATGTATACGTATTTAGATTTTTGCTCTAAATTATTTACATGAAAAACATCTTTAAAGGAGATGTCCCTTATAGTGCAGTATTTGAGTATCTGAGTATTTGATACGTATTAGCAATGATATAAGGATAAAAAATAGCACCAGAACATTGTTACTAGTGAGTTGTTCAATGAATATTGCCCAAAGAAGTCCATTACTTCCGTGATCTAAGCATGGCCAATTATATGGTCAAATGTAAAAGGAATTGTAGGCTATTTCTAGGCAAATTTCAATGTAGAATAAATTACTCTCTCTGTCATCAATTGAACCTTAAACACCTGTAAAATATACAGGTATTCACATTGTGCCTCCTTTGGAGAAAGTATATCCATAGCTACAACAAACATCACAATAGCAAAATACCTCAAATCCCAAGCTGTAGCTTAGACCTGGTGGTCCAGGAGGTCCAGGAGGCCCAGGAGGCCCAGGAGGTCCCGGTGGTCCAGGTTTCCCAGGAGACCCAACAGCACCAGCTTCTCCTTTGAGGCCTATTGATCCAGTGACTCCAGTATCACCCTAAAATAAAAAGTCAGTCTATTGATATACTGAATATGCATAATTAGATGCATATAAGTGGATTTATAGAATTGTTTTGGGCTGGAAAGGACTTTCAACTTCATATAGTTTCACAGTATCACAGTATTGATAAGGTTGGAAAAGACCTTAAAGATCATCTAGTCCAACACACAATCCAACAAAAACCTAACATCTACATCTAGATCATATCATTCAGCACCTCATCCAGACTGCCCTTGAACACATCCAGGAACGGCAACTCAACCACCTCTGTGGGCAACCCATTCCAAAACCAGATCACTCTTGCACTGAAAAACTTTTTCCTAATATCAAGTCTAAACCTCCACTGCTGAAGCTTAAGACTATGACCTCTCGTCCTGTCACCAGAGTCCAAGGAAAAAGACCAGCCCCCACCTGACTACAATCTCCTTTGAGATAGTTATAGACAGCAATAAGGTCACCCCTGAGCCTCCTCTTTTCCAGACNAACTGGTTGCCAACTAGATGTGACACCATTTACTGCTGCTCTCTGGGCTTGACCATCCAAACTGTTCCTGACCCAGC
>WEKX01009362.1:0-16032 GCA_013390025.1 Pitta sordida | reverse complement strand
AATTTCAGCTTTATTGGGAATCCCTCTTACCTTGACCCATAGGCTGTCTACTTGATCATCGTTGATGTCAAGTTCTATGGTATCTAGGGTTGCTTTAATATACAGGGCCACCCCCCCACCTCTACATGCTCTCCTGTCTCTTCTGAAGAGTGTGTAGCCTTCCAATGTGGCTCTCCAATCGTGCGTTGTAGAGAGCGCTAAGGTCTCCCCTCAGCCTCCTCTTCTCCAGACTGAACAACCCCAGCTCTCTCAGCTGGTATTCTTAGGGCTTGTGTTCCAGCCCCTTCACCATCCTTGTCACCCTTCTCTGTACACACTCAAAGATGTCAACATCCCTCTTAAACTAAGGAGCCCAGAACTGAACACAGTACTCAGCAAAACTCTTGGTGACAGTCTGGACTGAAATAAAGCCTGGAAATCACCACGATAATTTTGTGCTCAGCGTTTTTCATGTAAACCAAATTCTATCTTTAACAACAGAATAATTTGATGAGTCTTCTTTGACAACCAATGACTTTACCTCAAAAATTTTACTCTCAAAAATTCACGAGTTGTTAAGCCGAGTCTTGTTTTTGACAAAGACCCTGAAAAGATTGGATGATACCTAGAAATTCTGAGCACATTTTAGCTTAAGTATGGTAGAGATTCAGTGTCTAGAATAGTAGTTCCTCATCTTTTTCATTTTATAGATAATTTTTTTTCCAATAATGGTCCAATATGGACACATTCACAATCTTACAAATTTGCAGACTTCCACATAGGTTAAATAACTTTATTTTCTCAGGCATATATAATAAAGACTTAAGAAGAATCCAGGAAAAAATGAGATTCATGCCACTTCATGTCAGCTGCCAGACAAGAACTGAATAAGAACCTAAAATCACAGAAACTACATAAAGACATGGCTCAGTTGGAAGAGAAAGTGTTTAGATCTTTGGTTCTCCCTTGATGTATGTAAACAGTTTGAGCTTTGAATTCGTTGTTCTGTCCAAGAATAACCCAGTTCTCCTGTTGAAGATGTGAGCATAATGATGCTTGCTTCCCTTTTTTTTTTTTTTTTTTTGAAGGGAGGGTGGTTTGGGTGTTATGAACCAGCTTCCATTATTTCCTCAATCAACATCTCCTTGGGATTTCAAAACATAACCTCTTCACCTTTTCCAATAGGTAGAACAACAGCAGCAGCAGAGAGTAATCATTTGCTGACATGATGTAAACAGCCTTCTGTTTAAGGAATGAGAAATGAAGGGCTTGACAAATGGTTCCTTTTCTTTGTCTGCACTGGAGATGCAAACACTGGAGGCTGGTGTTACAGCTCCCATCTGTCAGCAAGATGCGGCAGAAGTGCTTAGATTCCTTGCTACACTTCTTTACAATTTGTCTGTTTCCAGTTCAAGGCTGCTAGACACATTTTCTTGTGCAACCGATTTCAGTGTCAGAAGGACAACTTGAGAGGTGAATAATTTGTGCAGTCAGGAAGCACTGAATTTTTTGTCACCTTGAATGGGAAAGCACTGCATTGTTATGGATTGCAACCTAAACTCTTGTTTTGCCCATCAGAAAAAGAGGAATGAAAACCGCCTGCAGAATAGAAAACTGCTGGTTCCTGATTTTGCTCTTTTTTAAAAAATTCCGTTTCTTATTCCCACTCTTTTTCTGTAACAACAAAAGACTTGTTGATCCTGCAAAAGTATAAGGATGTAACTAATGCTACTCTCATGAGTGCTGTCTCTGGCATTAGTATGCCTTGAAAGTGACAATACAGCACTGAAGATGGAGATGATGATGATAACTGGAATACAGATACTGAATAAAAAGTTTCTTTAAAAAAGCATTAGGATAGCATCATACACTCATAATGTACCAAACAGATGGTAAAGAAACAAATGAGGATGGAATGAGTGACAGAACATGTTTGGGAAAAATGATATTTTGGTAAAAGAGTTCCTGCATGTACCTGGTACTCTGCAGCAGATCTCCAGAATATTATTTATTTGTGGGAGATTATGTCACGCAATGTGCAATACAATATGAATATGTGTTTCACAACAAAATTATAGAGATATAAAAACCTGGTTTTGTCCAGACATCTAGAATTCCGTATAACTGCAGTGAATCATGATGATTTGATCTGTTAGATATTTGCAAATTTTGACATTTCAATATAAACAAAATCATATTTTTAAAATCAATTAGACAATCAGAGTGATTTTTTTCCCAATATATAAGTTTTATAAGTTTAGACTCTGAAAAAAGCTTCAGAAGTAACCCTAAAGTAAGTGGATAATAGCAAAAATGAAAAAAAAATATTTTTTGTACATATATAGGTACTTAGAGAAGGAGTCACAGAAAGGTCTCTAAGTTCTAACTTCCTAGATACTTACTTTCTGACTCTGATTCTGAGTTCTGGTGCAAATGTCAAATTTCACTGAGTTTGTCAAAGCACAAGGGGACTAGGGGGCAGGATGTGATATTTTATTTTTAGTGAAACCCAGCATATGTTTCAAGGAAAAAAAAAAGACAAATCAGGGACTCAAAGGAGATTACTCTAACTTCTGATAAAAATATTTGTGAATATTTTGTTTCACATTAATAGATATGTCTGTGGCATTTTGAATTAGTTCAACTAAAAGTAGAGTGTGGTAACATGGAATTTGGAAGCATTTTGCTATATGTGTTCTATATCACTCTATTAACGAGAAACTGAGAGATTTGAGGTAGACCTGACTATGTATATGAAGCAATTTCAGTAGAATTGAAAAATAATTAATTGGCAAAGATACTTGCTCATTGAAGTTCACAATGTAACTAAAGGATATTTCCTTTGCAGCCTCTTGCAATACACATGAAGAACTTCTGTGAGTCATTTTTATTATTTATGTGTTTGGGAACGCACCAATGTCAATCTTTAAGTCCCTCATTAATAGTCCTCAGAGACCTAATTTCAGATATGTGCTTCATTTCCTTGGAAAATCTGAAAGGGACACCAAGAAACAAAAAAGGCACAAAATGAAAGAGCAAAGGAGTTTCTGAATACCGTACAGTTCTGAGGAGAACTGTCAGCATCACAAAGGAAGACGGAAGACACAGTTTAATCTGGATTTAAAATAAGGCAGAAAATAAATGCTGGATTTTGCTTTTGAATTAATTTTATGAAACAGTTCATGTTCATATTTATTCTATGTTCCATTGCCTGACATACTTTCTGTAAATAAAGTTTCAAGAACATTTTCATAACTACAAATAGAGAAAGGCTTTGCCTAAATCCTTCAGGTTTACAAGAGAATCAAAAGTAGGAGGTATTTCAAAATTATCCTGCAACTTTTTAGCTAAGCTAAAACTTAGCCAAGAATTTAGACATTTTTGCTGCTAAATTCTTCTCTGTCACTTCATATTAATTACAATAGTAAGCCCCTATAGTTGCCCTATGCTTGTCCCTTGAGCACATGGCACTACTACTGAGTAATGGGCAGTTTGCTTGTGTGTATGTAGACATCCACGCAAACCTTCAATATCTTTAATCTTTAGGGAACCACCCATGTAATTTTAAATAGGATTGTTGAGGTAAAATGCTCATTTAGAATTTATAGATTGTTGAGGGTTTTTTAATGTCTTATTTTGTTATAATTTATGTCTCCATTTACATTATTTTAGGCACTCAACACAGAATAATTAACAATTACTTTAAACAGTTTATTTAGGGGCATAATGAAAGACGTGGGGAAACTGTCATGAAATTGGTCCTTAATTGCTTAACTCTATTTTTTTTTTTTCAATTTAGATGCCTAGACAAAGTTGTAATAGCGGTGAAGAGTGATTCTTGTGATTGTGTGTAGTTCTTTTCTTGTGTTTAAAAGTGAAGCTTTCAGCTTCTGAACATTAATGCCAGGTTCTGTCCCAGAAGGAGTATATGAAGTGTCAGTATTGTTCCCTCCAAACAATGGTGAAAAGAGTCATGTTCTGAGCACATGTAGAAATTCCCAGCAGTACTCTTGACAACAACATTCCTCTACTCAGAAACAACATTTTGCCTTACATGTGGCATTTACATAACTTACAAATTTTAACTATGGTCTCTTGTTTTCATTTTGATCTCTCATCACAAGGCTGTCACAGAAATGAAGTTGCTCAGATGTGAACTAAAAATATACCATAATTTTAAACAGTTTAAAATTACTTCAGGTCTCAGGTGGTGGAGTTCCACAGAAGGTGAGGAGACCTGAGGAACGTTCATGTTCTGACTTTGAGACTTTGCAGCTGACTTTTCATCTAATTGCCTATATACTGTTTAAAAGCAGAGCTCAAGTTCCTAGGATGAGAAATAAGCTAATATTCCTCTGTTTATTCTAATCACAATAACTAGATAAAAATTGGTAGCATTGTAAGATTTTTTTCAATAGAGTTGGGGGGTTTTGTAACAGGTTTAACCTTGGCTAGATGCCAAGGGCCCGAACAGTCGCTCAGTCCCAGATGATATACAAAAGGTGGTTTGGAATAAGGCAGTTTAATATAAGCAAAAATAAAGAAAAGCAAAAGCACACACAGAAACAAAGCAAAAGAACTAATCTCTACGTCCAACCATCAGAGGCGTCCACATCCAAGGAAGCAGGGCTCCTACACATCTTAAAAGGCAGCCACCACAAAAAATAAATACCCCTCCTCCCTCCTTGCTGTCTTCTTCTGCTTTTATATCTGATTTGATGTCATATGGTATGCAATATCCCTTTGGTCAGTCTGGGTCAGCTGACCAGCTCATGTCCCCTCCCAGAATTTCACCCTCATTTGGAGGAAAGAGACAGTGTGCCCAGCTGTAGTCAAAACACCTGTGTGTTATCAACAATCTTTTAAGCAGAGCATTGTGAGGACTGATGTGGGCTTGGACAGACCCAATACTAGGATTTTTTTAGTATGATTTATAGTAATTTGATATATGAATTGAAAAGTTTTTTTAAAATGAATACTTTTCTTTGATTTTATACATACCAAATTTATTGCATTGGAAACCAAGTTTATTTCTCTATTGCATGCTCTTTCTGCAGCAGAATTATTTCTACTCTACCATCTGCTACTACAGGAGTAATACCTAGTTAGAGCTGAAAACACAAGCATATTACCATTCAGGATAACATTACTCTGTTTAATACCTGGATTTACTTACTTATATAGATAAAACACTGAGATCGGACAAAACAGTAATATGTTCTATTACAGTCCAAGTTTTCTATTCATTCCTTAAAGTTGATAAAGAATAGAAAGCAATTAAATTCACTGTTAATTGTCCATAGGTGAGAAACAATGGAACAAATTAGCCAAATGAGAAAAGTGTCAGCTCCACCAGAAAAGCAGATTCATCAGCATGGTTCGTGCATATAACAGCCCTAGAGGAGTTCAAATAATCCAGCCATTTCAAGTATAGCCTCTGTGTGCATGTGTGTGCTCCATCCTTTATAATGACATGAGAGACAGAATGCCAATAGCATAGAGGGACATAAAGAATTTAACCTTAGCAGTTTTATGGTTTTACCATAAACACAGACATGCTGCACAGCAAAATTACTATTTTCCTATGTAGGGAATTGCCTTTGATGGGAATTTCAGTTGGCTTCCATGCCAATACGTATAGAATTTGCAGCACATACCTGAATAATTTTCATAGATGTGTTGTCACGTATGTAAACATCCTTAAAATGAGTGGGTTTATTATATTTAGATCTGTGTACTGCAGTAATCTTCATGCTTCTAAGGCTTCCGCTTTTTATATATTAAAGAAAAAGACATTAGTTTCAAATCTTGGGGCAGAGAAAAGTCTGGTCAGATGGCTTAAGTCTCTCAGGCAATTCAGCGAAGGGTTCATCTACGTGCTTGAATTCAATTAAATACTTACTGCTAGAATACACCCTAGTCTGAATATCTTGATAGAGTTCAAGATAAGTTGCTGTAAGATTTGCACAAACCAAGACAAAAATGACTTATTTTCATAATAAAAGTAAACTTATCATAAATTTATATTTCTGAAATTTCTATTAATGTGAACTATAACAAAAAATTATAATTAATTACATTTTGCTGCAAAAAATTTCATTAAGTTTATCCTGACTGAAAACACTGAACAATCACTGAAGTGATGCACATATTTTCTTATTAAATACAAAACATACACTCCTTAAAATGTTAGGGATTATAAAAATCCTTAGAAGATAAAAAAATGGGCCTGATTTATAACATTTCATGCAGGTGTATAAACATCTAAGATTTTGCTTTTGAAAGTTATATTTCACATTACATGGTCAGACATCTATAAACATTAACAGCCTAAATGCTTTGTAAGAACTTAAATATATGTTGATTATAAGTAGAAAATGAAAGTCAAACCTCCATAAACATAAGCTGAATTGTTAAAAACAAATAATATAAAGAAAAACAAAACTACAGTAATATGTTATAACATTTAATCCTTCATAATTTTCAACTCATGGTGTCAGGTCATTCTATCAAAGAGTCAAAGAATATTCTGAGTTGGACAGGGCCCAGAAGGATCATCGAGTCCAATTATTAAGTGAATGGTCCATATAGGGATCAAATCCTGCAACCATGGTGTTCTCAGCACTATGCTCTAACTGGCTAATCTCAAAGTCATGATAGCAATACCTTTGCTATCATTTTTCTCAAATATATCAGCCATTTGAAAGACAAAAATATCTTTGAATTCTTACTTTATTAACCTCAAATGCTTAAAAAAACCAAACAAAGAGGAAAGAAAGAAGCATAAATGTAAATTTATAACATTTATTTACATTCCATGTTATTTACTCTAACTACACGATTTTAATTTTGGCTTCATTTTTAAATAAAAGTATTGAATCTGTCATTAGACTGAATTCTATTTGTCAGTTAAGAAAGAGGTGATAACACCATTTTATTAACATCTTATGAAATATCTAAAGTAGTAATATAATGATCACTTCATTATATGCAGTCATTTACAGATACATATAGTAAGTTTAAGTAGGAATAAAATTCTGCACACTTCAACAGAAATACCTTACTGTATTTTTTAAGGGAAATCAGAATAATATATGTATTTTATAATATTTACATAGTCTCAGATTTTTTGGTAGGTCAGGATCCTGCATAATATCTTTTTAAAAGGATAAATTTATTGCACAAATACTGCTAGTGTAGCCTGATAATTTGTTCTGTTACATTTTTATCTCTATCATGTAGGCCATATTGCCCAAGGAATTAATATGCATGAGCATAGAACCATCAACATGAGGAAAATCTAGAAGTTCAATGTTCTTTTCAGTAGTGAATTTTTTGCTTAGATTAAGATCTACGTTACATCTGTGAAACATAAAAGAGATGTACTGGCTAATGAAGGGCTGAATGAGACCTGCATTTAACAAATTGAATTGTAGATGACAGTGCAGTAAAGGATTAATGAGGTTTGAAAGGTTAGCAAAGACTGTGGTATAGTGGCACAAACACTTTTCTACAGTTTAATATTGTCTTGAAAGCAGTATGGTAAAGCAAGTTTTTACTTCTCAGCCCCTAAGCCCCTAAGTCTTTCAAATAAAATTTACAGGACTCAGTACATTTTAATAAAAAATTACCTACATCTATAATTCAAAATAAAGATTAATTCAAGCTTTTCTTTTATTAACAGCATTAATGAAGATGAGAATGCTTCCTTTGTTGGATTTCACTGCCTTTTGGAAAGCAGAAAGTCAGTTTTTGAAACTGGTCTCTTTTATCTATTCAGGTCAACTTTGAAATCCATAAACTATAATAAGTAACTATCATCTATAGTCATCACTCTTGAAAAATGCATGGCTCACACTTAGGTTTTGCTTGCTAGATCTTACTACTCTTCTTCTGCAATACAGTGCTTTATGAAAGTATTACTCCATTAAAAACAGATGATTGGTTGCTATACTCTTTTGATATTCTTAACCAAAAAATTGATTTCAGGAGCATCGATGTACATATTGCAATATATTCATCTGCCAGAAGTTGTCATAACATCAGTTAATAATTTTTTTTATACTGATAATTGTTACAACCCCACTGCTCAAGTACTGGAAGATGAGGGAACAAAGCATAAGGAGATAAAATTGGTTTTTTACCCTTTCTGCTGAGTAATGATACTGAACATTCATCTTAACTTTTAAAATCAAGGCTAGAAGCTAAGATACAAATGAAGGAGCGGGGGGAGGATGAAGGGAGAGAAAGAATCCTCCAGATCAATATTATGCGTTATAAACCACCTGCATGTCGGCAGTGTCAAAACTAATACCATGGGTATATAATAAAACTGGTAACATCAATTTAGCACTACCTTTCTTGGAGTTAATGTGAGAATCCTACACTGCAGACTCCCAAACTGTTCTTTTACTGAATTAGCGATATTTTAGTCAAATTACAAAGTCCATTAAAACATTAACTAGGATGGTAGTTCATATATTTATATAAAACCTGAAAAAAACAACATGACCTCACAAGTCTGTGTACCTGTTTCCAGGCTATGCAAACACATTTTTCTCTAAAATAAACACTCCGCATTAAATGTTAGCATCCTCTGCCTAAAACCAGGGTCAAAACTAGATACTGCTTCTATTTCTTTTAAGAAGTTCTCATTTCCAAAACACATTTATTTTACCATAAACTCCTTTCATGAAGGCACATTGAAATATCTTGGCACAGTACAAAAATAAATTGATGATGTCATCTTAAGGTGATGGTATGATGAGGGGCTTTCTCACCATAATCTTCCCTGTTTTCCATTGAGCCAGTCACTCGCAAAATACAGCTGTCTCTCTTTTCCACTCTGTATGTCAGACTAAGTTATATATCTTGTTAAAGGTGACAATGAGCAGCAGTGAGAAGCAACAACCTTTGAGCTTCTGTGCCTATATTTGTTTAATGTATTTCTCCCATTCTTGTAATATCTGTGTTTATGTTAAGGTTTAATGACAGGTAAAGGTTGCTGAAATACAAGCTACAACAAAGCTCTTGCATCTTCCCAGGCAAGAATCTGAGATGCTTACCCAAAGCCCTTGATCTCCGCTTAGCAAGTTTATTTGTTATTCACCATCTGTCACAAATCACTCAGGGCAAAACTGTGGCCTCAGGCCTCTTCTGAGTCAAATAGGAACCACACATATGCAGCCAAAACCAGAACTAGACCCGTGGTCTTCAACGAGCAATCTCTTGCCATCAATTTTCCTTCATTAAAAAAACCCCAAAAGGATTAATTAAAAGTTGAATTAAATGCCTTTTATGATAAGATAGATATGAAATATTTTTAGTATTTTAAGATTTTACCTTTCTTATCTTAGCTTATCCTTTAACTCAGGACTTGGTCCTGTCTGAAGTATTTTAAAGCAGCTGCTTTTTTTATTTGCTTAATCTTTTGACTTCAGCTGAATTTCCTGCTGTACATGGCAGTAGCAAGAACTGCAAAAGGAAGGAGCAAAAACAAATCAAATGAGCACACAATCTGACACAAACACTTTGATTTTCAGATATTATATTTTTGTCAGTCCTCTAAGCAAATATAAAACTGTGACCTAATGCCGGCTGCTAACATAAATTTCTTTTATTTACTTTTCCTATAGCTGTAAGCACATTGAATTGAAAACTAGTTTATACATTATTTATGTTTCTCTAGGAAAGTATTTTATCTCTGATGGTAATATGCTAACTAGAAGTGATCAGAAAGGCTGTGAATAAATGGATTTTCAATGAATTTTGATGATTTATAAAAAGCAAAACTTTGGATGAAACTACTTTTTAGCAAGTAGTAATCTGAAATATTAATACAAAATATTACCTTCTAAAAATTGTTTTAAATTTGAGAAAAATGAGGCACAAGAATATCAAATGACTTTATCAAACACTGTAATTCCTCACTACTTCATGGTTCACCATTCGCGACTGTCCTGTTTTTCGGAAGACTAGAAATACTTGATTTTCGCTTTCTACTCTTCTGGACACACCGAGACTGCCAAGACCTCCTCTGTGAACAACTCCTAATGATCTCTGAAATACTATTAACATTTTAATTCATATGTTAATTAAATGCAGCCTGCAAAGACCTTGACTATTGGCATGTTAATTAATGACTTCCTGAAAATCTACCAAACACCAAACAAACCTGAAAGACAGGTTTATCAAAGATGTCTGAAGCACCTTTCCTGCCCCCCCCCCCCCCACCACTTTTATGCAGGGAAAAGAAATTTTAAAAAATAAAAAAGGTACTGTTTGAGCTCTGCTTAAAGGAACAGTAACTATCTTTTTCAGTTTTGTTTTTTTTTTTTGAAACAGTCGACTACTGTGCCTTTCCTGCCGTGATGCGGTGCGGGGAATGCGGCCCTGCACTCCTGACACAACCGGGGTGGGCATCAGGTCCGTGCTGAGGGGATGGACGGCATTTATATATGTATGAGTCAATACCTAGTGGAATTCAACTTTTGTGGAGTCTTTCTGGAACTGATGTCTCTCGATATTCGAGGCCTTACTATTGTTCAAACCAAGCCTTAATAGAGGATAGCAGTGTCTTGTCCATTTGATTAGATCATTAATTGATGATGCAGGACAACTTTGGAGTAACAATTATGCAAGAAGTTACAAAACCATCGGCTATGAAAAAGTAAAACTAGTCTAATTTCCAAGTAGCAATAAAAAACTAAGGAAATGTTAGTATTTTTATAACTAAAACATAAAAATGCAGAGCCTTTACTTCATTGCAAAGGAAACAAATTTAAAAATTCTAATATCTTCATCTGTGTTTGCAATATATTCTTGTTTTTCATGGAATCCCAGATGGTAAGACAGGGAAAAAATATAAGAAATAATCAAGTTGGCTTAGTGTTTCATATTTTACAGAGATGTGTATTTTATTCAACAAAAATTTTAAAAAAGATGAGAAGAGACAGAATATTTTAATCTTCATTTCCAGCTGAAGAATATGAGCTACAGAGTTTGAAGTGATCTATCTATAAGATGTAGTTTGTCAATGGCAAAAGCGAAGCATAAGATATCTAATTGTCACACCACTGTCTTACCACTGTACCATTTTGCCAAACAATGAAAAATATTGTTAACTGGCATTTAGCATCAATTCTCAAGACATTTAGTCTTTGCTTCATCTCCTAAACATTCATACCTCTCAACTTTCTAATTATTCTTTGTACAGACCTTAATTTTCCTGTATCTGACATTTGGCCCTAGTTGATTTGACTGGTTGATGACAAAAAGGCTGTGGATGTTGTGTACTTGGACCTTAGCAAAGCCTTTGACACGGTTTCCCACAATAAGCTTCAGGAGAAACTTGTACAGCATGGACTGGATGGAAACACTTTATGCTGGGTTAGAACTTGGTTGGAGGGGCGAGCTCAGAGAGTGCTGGTGAATGGTGCAACATCCAGCTGGCAGCCAGTCACTAGTGGAGTCTCACAGGGGTCAGTGTTAGGCCCGGTACTGTTCAACATCTTTATTGAAGATATGGACGAGGGAATTAAGTCCATCATCAGCAAGTTTGCAGATGATACCAAGCTGGGGGAAAACATCGAGCTGCCAGTGGGTAGGAGGGCCCATCAGAGGGACCTTGACAGACTAGAGAAATGGGCAGGCTCNCAGGTGGGTGTGGACCTCTTCTTTCAGGCTGATGACACCAGAACGAGGGGACATGGCCTTAAGCTATGCCAGGGGAGGTTTAGACTGAATGTTAGGAAGAGGTTTTTCCCAGAGGGTGATCTCTCATTGGAATGGTTTGCCCAGGGAGGTGGTGGAGTCGCCATCCCTGGAGGTGTTCAAGAGAAGACTGGATGAGGAGCTTAGTGACATGGTCTAGCTGGGGGACGTTGGGCTGGATGGTCCTGTGGGTCCCTTCTGGCTTGGAGTGGCCTGTGAACCTGTGAAGGAACTCGGTTTATGTTCACCACTCTGGGGTGTGCGTTCTGTCTCTGTATGGGTGTTAGCTGGTGAGTTGGACTAAATGATCCTTGTAGGTTCCTTCCAACTCGTAGTATTCTGTGATTCTTTGATTTCTCAGAGTTTGTTGGAGAAGTGACAATGATCCTCCTTCCCAGCTGGACCAGTTTTGGCTTAGGAACCACAGAAGTTAGGTAGATCCTTTCCTTACTGAAGAGGTATTTTTTGCAGCTGGAGGATTGTGGAGTCGCACTCAGAGAGGGATCTTCTGAGTATAAATTTGCTATTTTTCTTTTGACTTTTATTTCCTTAATTGGCTTCTCTTTTGAGATATTAACAATTCTTCAACATCCTGATCTTTTAACTGCAGCTTAGCATAAGTGGGAGAAAAAGAATTATAAGACTTTCCCAATTTTTATTTGGAAAGGCAAGCAATAGTGTCACCTCAACACAAAAGTCCATTGCTATCCTTTGGAAACTGGGTGTCTTTTTCTACAGGGCCTGAGGGTGACTCATACATCACCACAAACGTATGAGAAAGATTAGACTCATAAGGGAAAACCTACTCCTAGAAGAGTGTAAAAAACATTTTCCTATTAAAGATTAGGGCATTAACAACTGCCTGGAAGAAAACACTACCACCAATACATTGAGAACAGAAGCTCCTTAATCTTTGTTCAGCACCTCATGCAAAATACTTTCAGACTGCTGCAAGTGGATTAAGTACAGTATTATAATTGGTTTCAATTACTCTATTATTATTTCCATCAGAACAGCTACAAATCCTCTCTTCTATAGTGGCATCTAATGTGGTTGGGAGGATGTCTATATTAATGTGTGTTCTCACAAATTGCATCCTACTTAAAAAAAAAAAAAAAAGAAGAAAATACTGAGCACATGGCAAACAGACAACTGACACAGCATAATGTATCAGAACAAGGTAGCACAAAAGAAAACAGTTTTCTCTGGCAAGATCACAAAAAGACACAATATTCCTATGACCACTTTAGTCTAGTAAGTCAGTTGCAGTACATTTTCTATTAATTGGAAACAAATTAGCACTGTCTGGAGGAAACATTGCGAACATTGAACTCTATCCTACTAGAACATGTCATGCATATTATCTAGGAGTTTTTTAACATTTTTGTGTACAACTGTTCTTTTTTTCTTACCCTCTCATTATTTCATTTTGCCTCTGGGGTTCCAGTTTTAGTTAGACATTAGTCTTATTTGCATATCTTGAACTGTTTGAATAAATTAAGAATGCTAATTACTGTACAGGTAATGTCACTTTTGATAATTCAGGATTGTGCTTTGGAAGCTTATTAGAATTTTTTTCCTTGTTGTTGTCTCTCTTGAATGCCTAGTCTAAGAGAAGTGTTTAATCTGTGTACATCTCATGAACTTGATATTTTGTAAATAACCTGTCTGCATCTCTACCCATTTTTATTCAATTTTTTGTGTGAGTAGGCAGAAGACATTTTTATAAAATTCTAGAATTCTTTCCTGTAAATGCCTATTCAATATTAGATTGAGAAATACTTTTAGAAAAACTCTTGTAACATTCTTATACAATGTGATAATGTGGGTGTAACAATATGTGTAATAGAATAGGCACTATTGTGAAGGTGTTTGAAGGATAACGTCAAATATCTACGAATACCTTACATGTGATCAACTCCTAAGTCTTTCATCTTTAGAGTATTACGTTTTAAACAGGTGTATAAGAAGTACTGGATAGGTGAACTAGAAGGTAAATATATTTTAATTCATATAGTGATTGAAACACTGCTCTTTGAATTTCCTTATTAGAGTTTTGCACATTTTAGAAACCTTTTGTCTATACAGCCATTCACTACAGACATATACATGTTCACCAGAGATGAGCATTTTAAAAAGAGTAGGATATTTCAAAGCAAGGACAGCATTGTTAGAATATTCATATCAAAATCAGGACTTTTGCGAATTTAACAGTGTATGGAAGGATTAATTGTGGGGTGGAAGTTAGGGATTTTCTGACAGAATCACAGAATATTCTGAGTTGGAAGGGATCCACAAGGATCATCGAGTCCAGCTCCAAAGTGAATGCCAATACAGGGATTGAACCCACAACCCTGGTGCCATGAGCACCATGTTTTATCCATCTGAGCTAATCTCGGGGTCGTGTCATCATCTTTGGTTTTGTAACCTAACTCCTTGTTCCATCATCATCCCATTATCTAGACCATGTCACTGGGTTCCTCATCCAGTCTTTTCTTAAACACCTATTAATTTTTCAACAGTCATAATAAAATACCATACATAATACTCTTCCTATTATGAATTGTAATCTTGCTTTTAAATGTTAATTTTAATTCACAAGAAGGATTACCATGTGAAAAAGAAAATACTTGGAATGTAATTAGTATCTCAGGAGGCTGAATTCCTTGGAGAGGGTAATTAAGATGTGTTGTTCCTCTATGCATCCCAATAGTATCCTACTTCTACATCACATGTAATGTAGACAATATTATCGCAACTATAAAAGTCTTAAAACCAATCATAATAATTTTGTGCTGTGGTCTGGTTTTTGTTTTGTTTTCTTTTCTTTTATGGTCCTGTCCTGCTAAAAGTAATGGCTACTGTTTTGGGGTTTTATTTCATTTGAAAGAGACAAAACATCCATGTGTATTAAGAGCAAGTCTTACTTCAGAATAGTGAAAATATCCTGGACACCATCAGGAACCGAAAGGAGTCAAAATTTGGTGAACATTACACTAGCTAAATATTCCTTTCCGCTTTTCCAACAAAAGTGTTTAACCACACTAGCAAATGGTCATGTTTCCAAGAGCAATAAAAATTTTGCCCAAAACCCAAAGTGAAATTAATCAATTAAAAATAAAGGAAGGAAGAAAAAGACAACAAAAACTCTTCCAAAAACCAAAATAGTGTAATAAGATTTTTATTTTCATTCCATACCTTAAAACCTAAACCCATTCTTTGGTTTTAGTAGCTCCATTTCCATACCCCATAGGACTTAAAAATAACAACGGGTAGAATCCAGTGGCTGGGGCTGTGGATATGAAGGACTGTGCAACATGGGAGAAGATACAGTTCAAGATATTCTAAGGAATATGAAAGTGCACAAGTCCCTGGGACCTGATTAAATACAACTGAAGGTCCCAAAGGAACAAAGACATTAAGTTGCCAAGACACGACCCATCGTATTAGAAATGTCATGACAGACTAGTGAAGTTCACTCTGACTGGAAAAGGGGAAACATAATTCATATTTTAAAAAATATAGAAAAGTATCAGGGAACCAGAGGATGCCAGCTCTCACTTTCATATCCAGCAAGATCATGGAGCAGATCCTCCTGAAAACCTTGCAAATGCACATGGTATAAAAGATGACTGGTGACAGCCAATATGGCATATAATACCTGAAAAATTTGATGATCTTCTACAACATCTACAGTGCTGGTAGAAAAGGGATTTATGTCATCTGCTTAGACTTGACACTTTCCCCCACAACATCCTTTTCTCTAAAATGAAGAGGCATGGATTTGACAGATAGACTCCTCAGTGTATAAGGAATTGTCTGTATGGCTGTAGTCAAAGAGTTGTGATCGATGTGGAGAGCAGTGATAAGGGCCATTACACAGGTCTTGGTATTGCGACCTACACTATTTAACATCTTTTGGCAGTGACATGGGAAGTGGTATCAAGTGCACCCTCAGAAAGACTGCTGATGACACTAAGCTATCTCCTGCAGTTGACATGATTCAGGGAAAGAATGCAATCCACAAGGACCCTAACAGGCTATAGAAGGAGACCTGTGTGAACTTCAAGAAGTTCAACAAAGCCAAGTTCAAGGTCCTGCACCTGGATCAAGGCAATCCCAAGCACAAATACAGACTGGGTCGTGAGTGAAATGATGAGCAGCCCTGAGGAGAAGGACTTGAGGGTGTTGCTTGATGAAAAACTGGACATGATCCAGCAAAATGTATCTGCATCATAGAAAGACAAGTGTATCATATCCTGGGCTGCATTAAATGATGCATGACTGTCCTGGTTTGGACAATATTAGCGTTATTTTCAAAGAAAAAAATGGACGAGAGAC
>WEKX01009359.1:37636-49750 GCA_013390025.1 Pitta sordida | reverse complement strand
GATTCTGTGATTCTGTGATTTCTAAAGTTGGGTGAGTTTGCTTTAGGTTTTTTTACAACTCAAACTTATACAAACATAATTTCAAAACAGGAAATCTGTTAATTTGATTTTAAAAATATTTTTTTAATTCCACTTTATTTTCTCCATTTTCAGAAATCAAATTATTTGCTTAATTTAGCCTGAATTAGCACATCTTAGTGCTTACTTGGGGAACAAATTTTTATTGATCACAAAAATGTTGTCATATTCTGCCCATGCCTGAAAGGGGTGTTGAACAAGACAGATTTGGAGTGCATTTACAAGGGTGTCAGTGAACAGCCCATGCACTTACTGAGCTTGAGTTCTGCCATGCTATGAGCCAGGTACATTCCAGCAGCTGCAATAAAAAGCCACAATTCTGAGTACATGAGCTCTTTTATATCCCCAGGTGTGTTATCCTCCCATAGAGCACAAAAGGAAATGGGAGTGAGAAAGCCAGAATTATAAAGAAATTTAACATTTCTAATCATCTTGTAGCCTGCTCCTTTCACTTGCAGCACAGCTGTTGCAGGAGGGGTAAACTGAGGGCATAGGAGAGTTTGCTCCAGACAGGAGATAAGGTGAAGCTGTTTCATCTGTAAAGCTTCAGAGCTAACTGACTTCAAAGTGGGCTCCTGGCCTCCTTTTCTGGCCTTTTCCATGTAGAGCTGTTCCCTCTAAATCTCTACACCACATGCTAGGACCTTTACATTTGTCCTAATCCTCTCAAACCCCTTCTCTTCTGGCATTGCTGTGTGCTAACTTTTCTCCCCAAAACAAGAATAGACAATAGAAGCAACAGGAACAACCAGGAAAAAAATCGAGATAGGTAGAAGAGGGGTATGAGCAGTTATTTTCTACCTGTTGAAGAAATACATCCCAGTGGAAAAATAATAACTGCACAATTAATAGAGAAGAGATTCCCGGTTTGATATCTCCCCAGGTATGTGTCACAGTGGCTTAATGATGACATTTATCACACCACAGTCTTTGAAGAAGGTAAGTCCAGAAAATAAAACTGTATATTTTGAAGGTAGCTAATCACATTAATTAATTATTAAACAATGCTCATGGACTAGCTAAACCCAGCATGGTTTCTGATGATGTTAGGTTCCTTAGAAAGCTCTTCCCACTGCCAAGCAGTAGGGGTGGGGCACTGTGACATTAGCCAGCAACAGTGGTGAGCAATTAGCTCTTTTACAGAGCCATGAGTGTGGATGATTAAAAAATAAATAGGGAATCCATTTTCCATTTCCTTCCAAGACAAAGAGAAGGGAAATTTGCCAAATGTAGGGGAAAATCTTTCTTTTTCTTCTAGCCCAGCTAGTTTTAGTTTAGCTTTTTGTAAACCACAAGTATAGAAAGATATATTCTTTAGATAATGTACCAAGAGGGAAAAACAAAAGGATTGAGAAAGATTTTAAAATTACAAAGAATGTACTGTGGCCACAATACAGGTATGAGAGAGCTGTTAGGAGAGGAAAAGTAAGAATTTATGGGGCCAGACTGAATGTCTTCACTGGGACTGATCAAGTTATTCCAGCAGAATGGATTTTCCATTAGCAAATGTGATTACCTCTGTATTGATATATTCTGTGGAAATATACAGAATTTGATTATGTTTTTCTGGGGAAAATCAGAAAATGTTATTATTGTCCTTAAAAGTTTGCTTTGTTAGGGTGAAAATATTTCATATCTTGCTTCAACTTTCATACTGTATTGAAGTTAATCTCATTCTTCATATATTTATATGATAATTAATATTGTATAATATGTTGACCTTCTTACATTAAAATGCTGCAAAAAAATTAAATTTGTAATAAATTCTACTTGAGTATGCTGGCAACTTTATTCCATGAGAGAATCCATATTTCATATTATGATTTTGCTTCACAGTAAAAATGGCAAGCTTGGTCTGAAGTTCCCTGTTGAAAGCATGTCTGTAATTTAGGCACCTGCAGGTGCAGAGAAACATATACCAGGGTAAAGAATATTCCTAGCAAAAAATTTGCCTAAATCAATAATACATTTGTAAATTCCAGATATCCTTGGGCATTAAAATCCCCCTATAAATTTGGTTAAGACTGCTGCCTGATGTCACCATCCTTCTTCTCCCAAGGGAAAAGTTATACCTGCTGGTGGTGACAGCTGCACCTGATGCAGAGAAGAGAATCCATACTGATTGTCTCCCCACCATACAGCAGAGACAACTCTGCCCACCTGAGTGCCTGCCCCAGTATCACAACCACTCCCATGTCCCTGGTTCCCATTTGCCCGTGCACATCTATATACACCACCAGGAGGTAAAAACATCTGCTTCACTTTCTGCACTGGTGCACTTCAGAGATGGGTAGCGTGGTTTGGGTACTGCTTTACAGCCACATTGGCACAGAGTTGGAGATAAGAGCATGGAAATAGGAACATGAAGAGGCTGTGCTTGAAACCCCGGGAATCAGAGACAAGCTTTGAAGGGATTAAATGGCTAATTCTCACTGAAAATATAGTGTGAATTCAGCATGAAAACGCTTTTTAAAATGTCAGCCTTCTTTTAGCAGATGTCAAAATAAAATCCTTATATACTCAGACTCAAAAAAATAACTGGCTTAGTCAAGTGAGTTTTCACTGGAATTTTTTCAGACTTCTGCATGCATCTTTGTATTACAGTCAGACCTAGCTAAGTCGAGTTCCTGCTTTCGCTGTCTCGGATCCTTGCAGGGTTTTTTCAGCAAAAACTCCTCGATTCGTCACAGTGTTTCCCAGTCTATGCATGCTGTGGTCTTTGCCGCCTGGCAGGGCAGAACCAACCTGTGCCAGGGGGCAGGACTGCCATGCATTGCAGGGCAGTGCTGTTCGATTGGGGACTCTCCAGAGTCCCTCCCTGATGGATGTTGCAAAGGTAACATGGTGTCAACCCTTTTTGACAGCCACTTGTCATGGTGCTGTGGCAGATCTCCCAGGTCTACACCCATCTGGCTGCAACAAGCCGGGGAGCGGGGGAAGCTGTGCCAGCTCTGGGAAGCATGGAACAGGACAGGTTGCTGCTCCCCATGTCCCACTGCTAGCACAGCTCCTCTGCCTCAGCAGGACCTGGTAACAAGCAGCCTGTTCTGTTCCCTGCATCCTGCCGCCAGCACAGCTCCCCCCCTGTCCCTGGCTTGCACCACTAGTGTAGTCTGTTCTGGTCCCCGTGTCCCACTGACGCTATGATTCACATGCATCCCCAGGTCATGCTGCAAGCCCAGTGACCACTGGGGCTAGGTGCCAACACAGGCAACCTCCCCCAGGTTTAAACACAGTCTGCTTTTTTTGCCAATTCCCCCACCGACCGCCATCTTGGGAAGGGCACCTTAGTTCAAATCTACAATTCTACCTGATATGTAATGCGAAACATGTCAACAGTATTTCGCCACCGCTTCCAGCTGTGGTTGATGGGGGCAAGGCAATGGGCATGGCTTATTTGTATATTCATGATCAGCCTATATTTGTGGATCAGGGTATCTGCGGCACTTAGCAAGACCCCACCCCACCCACCCCCAATTTCTGAGGTATTACTGTATATTCACCTATAAATCTTGTTGTAGATAGCTGAAATGTAAACAACCACCTGGAAATTCATCCAGAGCACTACTTGCTATTTTTATTCCTAATGATACAGAATTGCTGACAATCACACACAGCAGTATGTCTTCAACTGCTGCTTACCCCTACCAGAGTGAACTCACAAATCGCTTTACTCCCCAATCCACAGCTGCTATAGTAGAATTTACAGGTGTACCACCGCTTGGCATCTCAAGGTTCAGCCCAAGCTTCATTGTAGCCTTTAAAGCCTCTCTTGGCTGCTGAATGGGATGAGAGCACCTAAGATATTGCACAGCCATGTTCAGGCAACAGAATCTCATCTTGACATCTGTGTTAACAGCAGTGTCTTCCCTACAGTTAGCTCATCTGGCACTGCACTGATGGATCCTACCATCAGAACAATTTGCCATTTTCCTGGATGAAGCCAGCTTATTTTCTTGGTGCTTACTGGATAAGGAAAGTCCTGAAAATGATTGATGAGGATGTGACAATTAAAAGGTGTAACTTTGACTCGGGTCACTGGTAAAATGCTTGTGTTCTTGGTCTTCTCTGAGCTGCAGTCTCAAATATAATTTATGTTCAGAAAACCTGTGTTGGAGTACAAATACATGATAGCTCTGGCAGCAGGGACAGTAGCTGCCTCTATCTGTAAAAGCTTCTACTAGTAGTAGTACTCCTAGGTACTAGTGTTAGATATCAACACACCTGTACTTACGTACATGTTGACATCTAAATGTAGGTATCTGAATCTGGAGTGGAAAGCAGTCCTACATCATAGACACCTCTCAGGAAATCTAGTTGACTAAAAGTAGACTTCTAGCAACATTTGATACATGGTAGGTGTCGTGGTTTGACCCTGGCTGGATGCCAGAGACCCACCCAACTTCTCCTGAAGGAGAAAACTAAAAAAAAAAACCAAACTGGAAAGTAAAATAAAACTGGTCACAGGCAAAAGAAGCAAGGCAAAACTATAAATAAAGAACATAAAGGGTTTATTTTCTAACTAACAAGCTCAGAACTGCAAGGGAAGCATCATTTAGAAGGCAACCTTTCTCCCCCCACCCCTCCTTCTCTTACAATAGATGTAATATTCCCTTTTCCACCAGGAAGAAAAGGGGGAACATAGGGTAGGGGTAAACCAGGCAGGTTGGTATTTCTGAACAGATCCAGGGTAGGAACCATCTCTCTGCCCTTCCATAAAGTTCTCTCTCTCTCACAAGAGGGAAAGGTCTTTCATGACCCCTCCCAANTACCCCTACCAGAGTGAACTCACAAATCGCTTTACTCCCCAATCCAAAGCTGCTATAGTAGAATTTACAGGTGTACCACCGCTTGGCATCTCAAGGTTCAGTCCAAGCTTCATTGTAGCCTTTAAAGCCTCTCTTGGCTGCTGAATGGGATGAGAGCACCTAAGATATTGCACAGCCATGTTCAGGCAACAGAATCTCATCTTGACATCTGTGTTAACAGCAGTGTCTTCCCTACAGTTAGCTCATCTGGCACTGCACTGATGGATCCTACCATCAGAACAATTTGCCATTTTCCTGGATGAAGCCAGCTTATTTTCTTGGTGCTTACTGGATAAGGAAAGTCCTGAAAATGATTGATGAGGATGTGACAATTAAAAGGTGTAACTTTGACTCGGGTCACTGGTAAAATGCTTGTGTTCTTGGTCTTCTCTGAGCTGCAGTCTCAAATATAATTTATGTTCAGAAAACCTGTGTTGGAGTACAAATACATGATAGCTCTGGCAGCAGGGACAGTAGCTGCCTCTATCTGTAAAAGCTTCTACTAGTAGTAGTACTCCTAGGTACTAGTGTTAGATATCAACACACCTGTACTTACGTACATGTTGACATCTAAATGTAGGTATCTGAATCTGGAGTGGAAAGCAGTCCTACATCATAGACACCTCTCAGGAAATCTAGTTGACTAAAAGTAGACTTCTAGCAACGTTTGATACATGGTAGGGTAGCTCACCTGGCTTCCAGTTACCATTCCAGAAAGGTGTGCCTAAAAACCTTGCCTAAAGTAAGTTGCCATAGCTGATAGGCCCATACAGATGTCTTGGTAATCCTTATCATCCAATACTTTCACTTATTGTATTTGTCACTTTATTTAAGATCCAGTTTGATTTTAGTTTAAGTGACATTTAATAATCTTATTATGGAGTCAAATTCATCAGTACTATCTCGAAAGCACTATCTGTCCTTTCTAATAGGAAACTACCCACTTTAATTTTCTCCTGTATTATTTAATTTAAGCCACTGCAGATCACTGTCTGCTATTTCTTAAAATATGTACTGCAGTTTGCTTACTCCAAGCAAAGTGAGTAAAGAATTAAACTCCTAGTACTGGAGACAGTCAGATGCTTCCTTATTGGTTTGTATTTTTTTTCCTCTCCTAAAGAAATCATTAAATAATTGCCAGCAAGCCTACTGCAGAGAAGGAATTAGATAAATGGACAGAGTTTAGTAAAAGAAACTTTGAAATGTACTGGATCTGTGTTGTTACATAGTGCTTCTGCTTTGTGCAGCTTTCTCTTTATTATAAGCAGCATTTTTTCTCTTTATTATAAGGTAGAGTTCAGGCTGCATAAATATCCTATTGAGCCAGACACTGCTTCACTTCCATTTAACTCTTCTTTATATGACAGCATTTTACCTGCCAGTAGGTTTATTATTGAGACATTTTCTCCATGACTTGAAGGATCTGTTTATTCAAGGTTTTTAAAGACAGTTCCAATTTTTATCTCCTCTCCTTGCAGTGACAGAGATCAAATCTAAGTGAAATTACCCTCATGTTGTATAGAGTTGCATCACCGCTTGTGACTCTGTAGATGTAGTTGCATTACCTATGCATCTTAGATTTGCCTGCCATACCTATCAGCATAATATCTGCAATGTGATGGATTTACAAGGCTCAACAATCCAGTCCTTAACCACAATTAGGGAGTCCTAAGCTAGCAAAGACTAAAAGTACATAAAACAGCCCATACTGTTTCAGGGTTTTACACTAAATGGTCCATAAAGAATCTAGAAGGGGATAATGAGAGCATTAAACAAAACAGCACATAAGTGCAGCCATGAGTGCAGGCTCACAGTAATCATCAGTATAGCCCTGGCCCAACTCTGGCCCGTGCCATCATTCGTGCTCTAACTTAGCGGACTGAGAGCAGATCTGGGCCTGTCCCTACTAGTTTTTGGGGAGAAAAGAACTTAGTCACAGGCATATGAGCTGCAAGCTGGGCCATGCCATTCCTCAGCAAGCCAATAAACAGGGGGGTTTTGCACATTGTTTCACAACTGCCCTAAAGGCTTTGTTAGACTGAGACCTAAACAAATAGTGAGACCAAAACTGAGGTTAAACTTCCTCTGCAGAAATAGCCCAACATAAAAAAATATTTCTTGTATTCTTTCCACCCACACCTGATATTGTCTCAGATGTTTCAAGAAAGCAGGCTTCTCCTCTGCTCAGAGCAGCTTTTCAGAAACGTCTATTCCTCACTTTTCTCTTCAGATGAAAGCTGAAGCTTTTTCAAAGCTTCGAAGGGTCCAGTCAAGTTGTACTAAACTCAGGTGTGAAAGAACCTGAATGCACAGTTCCATGTTACTGCTGAAAATGTTCCTTATTATATGGCACATAGAAAGCTTAAACATGATCATTCACAGTGCAAGCAAATAAAATGGCAAACAGATGTCTGTTGTGAGAACAACACAGCTAGAGATAAGGAACTACCCAGTTCATTTATCATAAGTTTTCAGTTTGGTACTCCTCCACCTTGAGAGTGCCTTGAGTTTTAGCTCATCCCTGAGCCTTTCTTCTGAACTGGGCATTTACTTCCTGTTCCTCAAGCTCAAAGAAAAAGTCTCAGACAGGATAAGCCAAAATTGGCAGTAGCATTGTAGTAAGTCTACCTTAGTAAGAGATAAATGTTAATTTAAAAGTGTATGAGTGGATTTAACAACATGTTTGCTTTGCTTAACTTAGTCTTACTCTGACCTATGTGGCTTAATCCAGAGGTATCTTACGTGATCCATTCCACCTGGCGTCATATCCATCTCTCTCGTTGCAATGGTTCTACCTTGCTGCCTCCACGCCTCCACCCCTTCTGGGAGGTCCACATATCGGGGTTTGATTCCCAGCTATGGTGCCCTCTGAGAACCCTTTCTTCTTTCTAACACACTCCATATCAGTGGATTCTCTTTAAACTGTTCCCTTAAAGCTTTTCTGTACACTTCAGTTTCTGATTAGTGTTAAGCACTATTTCTGTTTTTTGTATTTCCCCATAATTTGCAGATAGTCTGAGATAATACATTTCTGGCATCTTTGTTCCTTTAAATTTCAGCTTATTCTTCCTCTATCTCTGTCTCTGTGTACTATGTATTTTCCTTGTATAGCAGCAAAAGTGCCTTTGTTGCCCACTCTTTTCTCATCTCTGTCCTACCAACTTCTGTGCTTTCACATCACTCTTACCAGGGATTTGAAGTAAAAGAAATTGTTTTCTAGATGAAGGCTTTTTTTAAGTGCTACACTGGTTGCTTCCTGTACTTGATGTTATTTTTTAGCCTTGGGAAACTACATATAAGCAGGAAAAGGCATACCAAATGAGAAAAAAATGGACTTTTTGACAAGAAATAATGGTGCACTGTAAAGAGAAAGGCAGTAACCTCCTTAACTGCCATTTCTGTACAGCCTTTGCATGGGGTGAGAAGCTTCTGGGAAGCTTTGACCCAAGTTCTGTTTCTGTTGCTATGTTTCTCTCTAGCAGCATCAGCCATAACTGGATGTCACTGTGCTGCTGCAAGGGCAAAAAGCAAAATATTCAGAAAGCAGAAAACTATTTCCTTGTTAATTCTCTGTATTCAAAATTCTAATTGTGATAAAAACCCTAATGAAGGGTGAACACCTCTAATAAGGCTTTCAAGATCCGAAGTTGAGTCGCAGTGACAAACTGTGGATCTAGTGCCTTATACACAGCCTTGCTAATCTGCTTGCAGAAACGACCTGATTGCACTGGTAATTACACAGTTACATGAGAAGTATTACGAACACATACCTTTCCACATGGTTTTCAACTAGCTACCCCTCTGGACCAAAAAGAAAAATCTCAAATATGTATTCTGATGAAGGAGAATCTTTTTAAATGGCACATTTCAGTCTGAGATCCCGACTGTTGACTAGACCTTACTTCATTGACATAAATTTACCCCTATTAGTAATTAGTATGAAAATATATCATTGAAACTATTACTTGTGTCTGGTATTGTATTTGTGTGAAATTAATGAACTTGAGAAACACAGCTTCACAACATGAGACTGTCTTTTACATCAGGAAGAAGACACATCCCACAGCTTGGACTCTGCATTATTCCTCAGAAAAACACATCTCAGAAGTCTGCGAAAGGGTTTGCATTAACTTATTTCATTGGATAAATGAGCAACATCAGGAATTCTAATTATTTCTGGTCCATGTTGTGGTATGAAACAGGAAATTGGAGTACACTGTGTCTTCAAAGCTGAAGAGTTACACAGGGAGCATACATTATTCATAGAACGTAAAATGCACATTATCAGAAGAAGAGAAAGCTATTTTCTTTGGCAGACTAAAATAAGGGAGCCTGAAAAATATGCAGTGGTATGTCACTTGGGTAGAGCCCTGAGTCAAACAGCATTCCCCACCTGTCAGGACCCATGTTTCACATGCCTGCTAGTGGAATGAATGAGGATTGTGTTTTCAGTAAAGACTTCTGGTTCATCCACCATAGTACAATTTGCTTAATTTTATATTCATGTCCCGTAATTACAGAAGGGAAAGAGATGGCAGTGGTATGCCATAAATCTTTTGTTGGTTTAAATTTGTACTGGAAAACTGTAGTGTGAAAAAATAAAAGTCCTCTGAAAATAAAAGTGAGGAAAATAAAATATCGGATGAGGACAAAGCTTTGAAAGAACAGAATCAGGCTACACTTTAAATCAGTTCTATTTCTTTGGCATTCACATGAAGGTAGAAAGTTTAAATTAAGATGTCCTCTAGTGTACCTTCTATTTTTGACTAACATGTCTCTGATGATTCCAATACTGTATATCTAGGATATTGAAATATGAAGCGTGGGCCAATAAAAAAGATGGGATTCATCTGAACTAGCTTCATTAAGTTAGGCATCTAGCTGAAATCTGTCCTTTTATTTCTTTCTGTAGTCAAGGGGAAAAGAGACACATTGCCAGAGAACAGCTCATCTCTCCATATTGTATTGGCTGTCCCAGGATGGGACGAGCAGCTCTTCAAATATGCCTCTGGCATATAGACTATGGCTGGATTTAGGTGTCTAGCTCACATTAAACACTAAATTTGTACAGACTTAGGCAAAATTAGTTGAATCCCTTCCAAAGGCATGAGATCATGAAATAAAAGGTTAGGTAAGGTCCAGTCCAGTTTCTCTGCTGGTTTGCTCAGGGAAGGCAGGCAAGACATTCATGTCTTCTGCATCCTTCCTTCATTTAACTGAACTGTAACTAACAAACACGACAGGGTTCTTTGCTCCTGTCTGTGTGGTCTAGACACTGTTATAATAAGAGTGCTATCATAGTGGTGTTATAATAAGACTGGACATCAAGAATAGTGCATTGCTTAGCCATTTACATATGCGGTGTTTGTCTTATGGTGGTGATTTGCGACATATGCACTCATCATACCAATTTCTGTTTCTCCATTATTGTCAAGCTTTTTATGAACAAATGCAATATCTGTCTCTACAATTCAGGAAGGTGAGAAAGTGTTTCACATGTCTCAGTCAGACAGAAACTAAATGTTTTTTGTCATAGATCAAAAATACTAAACAAAATACAGAAATAAAACAACAAAAATGCAGAAAAAACATTGATAAGATTGCAAAGCCTCATACTAGTATTTTCAGCAGCACTTTTATCCTGTGTCTTTCTCTTGAACAATAACAGTTAATGGAAGTCCTGTGTCTCTGTTAGTGGAATTATATGAATAATGCAACATGATATTAATTTGCTTTTTTCATCCCACTATTCTTCCACTAAGCCAGCTGCCAGCTTTAACTGTCACTAACAAGGACCTAAGGATCAGGTGGGATTATATGCTTAGGCTTTCTTATTAATAACTGCATGAATCAATAAGGGGCAAGCCATTTAGCATAACGTATCTATGAAATACTGAGTTCCCGAGCTCAATTTTTAGTTCTTATTTCTTTCTGATATAAATTTGTCTGTTAAAGTGGAATAAACTGTCATGGTTAGGGAGTAGATAGGTTTCTCGTGTTGTGCTGATTACTTGCTTCTTTCTTTGACAAAATGCATGCATCCTTCAGGAACTAGAAGCTTTTAGAAGTGTTGTTTGCAAGTTGTTTTTTTTAAGAATGCTGGCAGATTTTCAATGATGTTATGAAGAGGGTGATTTGTTAACAAAAAATTACATGCTACACTTTTAATTTTTCAGCCAGTGAAATATCTTTGGGTATTTTCAACACTGTTTTTTACCTTTTGAGCTTCATCATTTAAGATTAGAAAGAAATTAGGAAGCAGCAACTTTGAAATAGGAAGCAGTTCTCCACTACACAAGTATTTGAGGAATGGAAATCTGTCTTACCTTAGTTATGTGATGCCTGTCCTAGCTCTATTCTCACATCTAAACAGCTAAGAAATGGGGAACTACATCAGGGTAAAAGAGATCCACTGAAGGGACTTGAAGCATACAGGAAGTTATAGGGAACTAGATATCCTAAATAAATCGTAAAATCATATGAAGGCTTGGGTTTGGAAGGGATATAATTCTAACTCGCCCCACTATGAGCCGGGGTGCCATTTTGATGACTAATACACCAGATTCCTGCTTCCTGCACCCAAATTGTCTGGTTTAGCAGTGGCAGAGATATCTCCCCAGCCTGCTCAGCAAAGATACTTGAAATTCCTGCTGCAAAGATCCTTACTGCCATGGTCCTCGTCAAAGCTTGAGATTGATATCACTTCTTCCCAGGGTTGATGTCATGCGTAAAGGCAAGAGAGCTGCAAGAAGGGGAAGTGCATTTGACAAGCCCAGGGACTGGTCAGCTCTGTTGTGATTTTCTCTCTTTTTATCTCTTTCTTCCTTTTCTTGTGACTTTACTGTTTGGCATAATTGTCTCAGGCTCAGTGATTTAACACCATCACTAATGGCCGTTCAGCCCTTGTATTTCAGAATTTGTACTACAATTCTATAACTGTACTTATGAAATGGGAGTGAGAAAAAATAACAAAACAAAAAAAAACCCCAAAGTTACTAACTAGAGGTGTCTTTAGAAATATTGTTCCTAATTGGAGACCAGCATTAATGAACCAACTGAGACAAAATAAAAAACAAAAGGCAGTACAGTAATCCCTTGAATCTCACAGAGGGTCAGTTCCAGAAAGGTGATGCAATAAGTGAAATCCACAAAGTAGCAATTCATATACAGTTATACCTCCTCCATCGTGAGGAAAGGGACAGGCGACAGCCCTCACGAAATATTAATC
>WEKX01009359.1:19649-35577 GCA_013390025.1 Pitta sordida | reverse complement strand
TCAGCACTGGTCAGACCACATATTGAATACTGTGTCCAGTTCTGGTCTCTCCGGTTTAAGAAAGATGTTGAACTGCTTGAGAGGGTCCAGAGAAGGGTGACAAGGATGGTGAAGGGATTGGAGAATAAGACCTATGGGGAGGGACTGCAGGAGCTGAAGTTGTTCAGCCTGGAGAAGAGAAGGCTCAGAGGTGACCTCATTGCTGTTTACACCTACCTGAGGGGAGGATGTAGTCAAGTGGGTGTAAATCACTTCTCACAGGCTGCCAGCACCAGAACAAGAGGACTTGGTCTAAGCTACACAGGAGAGGTTTAGACTGGATGTTAGGAAGAACTTTTTCACAGAGAGAATGATGTCTCATTAGAGTGGTCTGCCCAGGGAGGTGGTGGAGTCACCATCCATGGAGGTGTTTAAGAAATGACTGGATGAGGAACTCATTGACATGGTCTAGATAATGGGATGATGGGATGGGCAGTTAGGTTACCAAAAAAAAAAAAAAATTATTACATGACCCTGAGATTAGCTCAGATAAATAAATATGGTGCTCATAGCACCAAAGTTATGAGTTCAATCCCTGTATGGACATTCAGTTAGGACTTGGACTCAATGATCCTTGTTGGTCCCTTCCTACTCAATATTCTGTGATTCTCTGAAATGTCTTTGCAGGAAAAAAAACACCCACAATGTACTGATGCCACAATAGGAGAACCACGAAGTAGCGAGAGATTACTGTATTTGGAAGAGCCAGTTCAGTAATGAATTGTCAAGGCCTACTCTCTTCTCATCTAATTGAAATGCTTCTTCAGATGCCTTTTTTATTGAGTTGCCTTTGGCTTTCAAGATACTTCCCACTGGCAGATTGACATGTGGATTTTATATTAACTTCTGGATTTGCTACACTTCACTTTTACAGCATTGTTGAAGTGTTGAGGGTTTCTTTTTTCTATTTTGTTGCATAAACAAAAGAAAGAACATTTTTACCTTATTAATAACAGCAAAACCACAAATTTTCAGGGAATTTTCAGGCCAATGCACCTTCGCCAACACAAACCTATTCACATACAAGAACAGAGTACACATAATCAGGAGTCCGGCTGGTTTTTTTCATCTAGAATGGTGGTTGCACTAGCTGATGACATTAAGAGATGGATTAGTTTGTTTTGCATTCCATTTTCAAGTATTTTCTATATCTTCATATGTTTTTAAGTTTCTAAGTGGCAATTTAAGGATAGCTATTCTGTGTCAATCAGAACAGAGTTTTGCTACCAAGGGACAGCTCTTTCTACTAAACTCTTTCTACTAAATGATGCTACTTACCAACACTTCTGTTTCATCAGCAAAAATTATAATTGCTTCTCTCATGAGAAATAAAAAATAAATTTGTTTTCCCTGACACAGTTGTGACCTTAGGATCATTTCTGATTAGGGAAAACATCCTTTTTATGCCTTTTTTTGTTACCAGAATTATCCTGAGAAACATTTGTGCAAAAAAAAAATTATAAACCATGTTTTAATTTCCTAAGGTAACCAAATTACTTTAGATCTACAGGACAGTTTGATAGGGAGGAGGAATTTCTCTTGTGTAGGGTTGCAACCTCTCAGCAGGTCCCCCCTCACCCTTTGCTGCAGCTGCCTTGTGGAGCCTGAGGAAAAATCTTCTACAAAGAAGAAAAATTTAGAGCTTCCTTGGCTTTTGTAATAAACACAATGCATGTCTGTGAAAGGTATCACTCCTAGCAAAGCCAACAGAAGTTTTACTGCAGATTTCAGCAAGACTAAAGTTTTCTTTCTTCCTTGCTCTGTAGTTGATGGTTTCTATATGTAGGCAGCTCGGTCTTTGCTCCCATATTCTGGGACTGAAATTTCTTTATCATTAGATTAGAAAACTTCTGGTGTGTGATACAAGGTTGGTGTTTCCTCCCTGTACAGAATCTGAGATGACAAAGAGAAGTGTCACTGGACTGAGTCTTAGCCCGGGGTGGAATCCAGACAGACCAGTGGCATGAACGGTCTTAAGACTGATATTTCTATTCTATCCTAAGATTAATATTCTGTAAACTCAAGACTTTTCTACAAATGTAGATGTCAGACTTCTATTGGAATGAAACAATGAAATGAGTGTAATGGCAATTCCCCCAAAATAATAAAAGAAATACAGTTATACCTCCTCCATCATGAGGAAAGGGACAGGCNTTGTGGTGCTGCCCCCCCGCCCTGTAGCAATGGAAACAGTAACACGCGCCCGCAGGGGGGTCAGTTCCCCAGCGGCACTTAGAGTAACAGCGAACAGCGTGACTCCTGGCCCTCCCCGTTGGGCCGGGCCAGCGCTGCCCCACGGGGAGCTCCGGCACCGCCTCTCGGTGGAGCAGAGGCAGTACGCATGCGCGAGCGGTATAAATTCGCAAATGGTGGAATCAAAACTGCGATAAATTCACATCGCAAATGCGCGAGGTCATGAAGGAGAAGTCACGATACAGAGAGGATTCACTGTACTAGAAAAAGCTGCCACATATGAAGTAAATGATAGTGGTATAAGCAACTCAGAGTCCTTCCTGGAATTGTTTAAAAGAAGCTGGATTAATCAATCCAAGATAGAATTCACCCTGCATTAATTGCCATTCTAACTGATTCTCTTTCTTAAAGCTTGGTGTTCCTTCTATTGCACAATATGATTTGCTGAGTATTTTGTATGTACTTATCACCACTTAACTATAAGTCTAAGAATTACTAACACCACAGGTTTGACATAGTTTACTGCCAGTTCTGGTTGTATCATAATTATTTTTTATGTTTCATTGTTTTTATGTGATCTTAGATGTTCTCACATTGTTTACTTCGTATCAGTTAATTTGTTTTATTCACATTTCTTTGTGATCCCTTTACAGCTAACTACCAATTACTATAGAATTATATATTAATTCCATCATAAACTATTATATTTATTGCATATAGTTCAGGAAAAATAATAGATTATTCACATTTAAATTACTAATTTCTCCTTCTATAATATTATCCATGGGCACATAGCAAAACACTCTAAGCATCTCAATGTAAGTAGTTATTAGCTGTCCCCATGTGAACACACAAACAAAGAGGCTCAGAAAGATAAAGTGACTTTCTCATAGATAGCAATTTTAATGACCTAATTCAAAACTCTATGGGGTTTATCCATTGCCTCCAACAGGATTTGAATCAGTCCCCAAAACTCATCAGGAAGCAGAAAGCAGTCTCCTGTATCTCTGTTAGAGCCAGGTCTTCCAATTAACAATCTTGAAAATGATTCATCAAAACAAGAATTTAATTTTATTTGTTGTAGCAAGAAATAGGCTATTAACTTCTAATGTCACTTTAGAACCCAAAGGTTCATTAGCTGCCAAGGCCATGAAAAGAGACCACACTTGTAAATTCTGACTGATCATTTTTGCTGCTGAGATTTTATGTCATTTGCTGTCCAGTAGCTAATAATTTCTTTCTCTCATCAGTAACTGTCAATGAGTTCCCAGCCAGAAACTGTCTCTCGGAGACTGAAAAATAGTTTTGTGTCCTGTCATCCCCCTCATTTTGGTAGTTTCACATCTGCAATAGATGTACTGCCTGAACAAAGCAGACAAAATACAGATGTAGGATATAACATCCCTCATTTATCTTCACTTGGTAATGATCAATATTAGCTAAAAATTGATGAATTTGTATCCCAAGATCCAACCCTCAGGTCATCAATAATATAACTAAGGATGTTTTGTGACCCTTTAATATTCGTGAATGAACAGCATCACACAACACACATGACAACCCTTGTCAAATTGGTCATTTGGTAGCAAAAAGGCATCAAGGAGCACCTTTTTCTTGCTGAGGAGGAAAGAAGTCTGGGAAAACTTTCAGGATTCCCAAGCAGAAAGGAGAATCTCCCATTTTAAAAACAGACTGTATCACACAGTGTCAGGAAAAGACCTTTCCATGTTTTCATAGAGAAGCATAAGCCAAGTTACAGACTCAAGAGTGCTCCAGTAGACCCAGGAGCCACAGGAAAGCTTAGGTAATACTGTGCCTGTCTGTCAGCCTGCAGTTCGCTGCACATAAAAGCAGGTTTTTGGTGAATGCTGTCAAGATTCTTGGCAATAGAGCCAACCCCCAAAATTCATGGAGCCTCGGGTCTTCTTTCCTTGCATGAAGCCCATGATCCACAAAGATAATAAACATGCATGAATATGCAATTAAGCCCCACCTGTTGCCCCACCCCCCTCAGCTCCAGAGAGGCTGCGGGGCAGCACCTGTCCCCATGGCATTCCCTGCAGCCCCCTGAGTGACTCCCAGTGAAGGTCCTGCTCTCCCTGCCCACAGCCACAGGGCCACGGCTCCTGGGAGTTTTCACTCAGTGCTGCGTCAAACCTCAAGCTGGGCTGTCCCCACAGTCTGGTCCCTCCTGGACACCGCCAGTCACAGATGAGTCCCACTGGACCCCACACCTCTGGCTGGGCAGGGGGTTGTCTCAGTCTAAGACAGTGGAGGCGTTACTTATCACTTCTTGGAAAATAGATCATTAGAGATGTAACACTATTTATTCAAAAATATAAATGAAAATGTATGTATATGAATATGGTACCAGTAACAAGGAAATAAAAATAAAACAGAACCAAAACCAAGCCCCCCGATGGCCCCAAACAACCCCAACACACCTGGGACACAGACCCACAACAGCCACCAACACCCCAAACCCAAAAAGGGATAAAAACTGTAACAAAAGGATTCAAGCAGCAAGGGAGAGTCCAGAGTCTGCTGCTTGTCACCAGGACAGGACAAGATGCAGTCTTTTGCGGTTGGAACGTGAGTCAGCCAAAATACCAGGAAGGTAAAGAGTTCCACAGAACAGCTGGATCTGGCACAGCATTGTTCTGGAGCAGTCCGAAGGAAGAAGAAGAACAAGATCTCAGAAGCAGCAACTTTTTTAAAGCCTATCTACCCCCTCCCACCATCGATCCATCTCTGCCCAATGGGAAGCAGCTCCAAGATGCCAACCTTGTCTGTCTTCTGCTAAGTCCAGAAGAGACACTGGTCCATGTCACATCATGGCAACCTACAACTGCACCCCACGTGCTACTGCCAGCCAGATGGGAATGAGCGCCCGTCTGCCCCCAATGACAGTGGCACTTGCTTGCCGCCAGTGGCATGGGCTCCCATGGGGCACTGGGGGATTGATCCCTCCTGGACCCTATGTGTGCATGGTGGCCAAGACAAGGGGCTCTGGGAAATGCACCCCTGGCTGTCCACGGCTCTTTGGTGGGCCACCTGGCCAGCAGCCCCCAGCAGCGGAGGTGTAGGGAGAGGGTGGCAGGAGCCAACACAGCCTGCGGTCACACTGGGCTGCCCCAGCATCCTCTGATGAAAGAAATGGCCACCTGAGTTCACCCCTGGAGAAAAAATGGAAACAAGTCAGAACAGGTACATATTGCAAATATCTCAAACACTAACACATGACTGGGGTGCCAGGCAAGGCAAGGCCGAGGGTTTGGGGGGCTTGCCCACAATGTCAGGGCCACTCCCTCTGCCAGGGCTGCTGTGATCACACCTCCCACTGTCTCTCAAATGGCCACCAGGGCCAGCCCTGGGGAGGGTCCCCTGCACTACCGGAAGCCAGCCCCACAGCTCCTCTGCAGTGCTTGACCAGGTTGGCAGGGGAAGTGGTTCTCCACTCCTCCAAGCTGCCTGCTGCCGCATCACCTTTTCTTGTACTGGCTCAGGCACCATCCCTGTGTCCCAGGTGCAGGGAGTTTGCAACCCCCCAGCCGGCCATGAGAGCAGGCTCAGTCAAATGTGCCCAGACACATTTTTTGTGTGTGTGTGTGTGTGTGTCCCTGAGGCACTGTTTCCATAGGAACAAGCAATAGGAGCTGGTGGCAGAGCTGCTCCCTTTCCCCGCTTCCCCCTCTAGGCCTCCCCCATGCCCAGGGCACAGCTTCCTCATCCAGCACAGGGTAACTGAGCGACCCTCCAGTCACAGGGAGGCAGCGGTGCCCTGGTGAGGTGCAGCCCTTTGGCAGCCCTGCTGCTCGCGGTGCACCCCCCCTCCCCAGACAACGGGAGACAGTAGGTGCAGGGCAACGTGGGGCTGGGGGTCCAGGGGAGCCACATGCAGGGCCACAGGGAACACTGCGGGAAGGGGTCAGAAGACATCCCCTTCATTTTGCTGATGCATCACAAGCCACAGGGCAGTCCCGGGAACATCTCAGAGCCGCTCCAGAGCTGAGGGTGATGGGGCAATGGGCAGGGCTTAATTGTATCTTCATTACCTTATTTGCATATTAAGTCTTTGCAGCTTGCACTGCGCCTGCACAGAAGGGCATTATTGAGGGGGGGAAAAGAGCGAATAATTGAACCTGTAAAGAGAAAAACTGCAAAGTGGCAGGGATTATTATATACTAAGCTGAGTAAATGTATTAGCATTTACTCTGCTTGGAATGTGCAGATCATTCTCAGCTCCTTGTTTAGTATGAAAGTAGTGTCAAAGATAGATGTATCTCTTTCCAGTATGCCTACCCAAGGATTTTGATAGAAATTTTCTTTGAGAGATTTAGTTCAAACTGTCATCTCCAGCTTATTTTTTTTCAGAAGCAAGTATGCATCTGCATTTCAAGCCAATCACAGTAAGCCTTATTCCACAAACAACATGATCTCTACTCTCTTTACAGTGTCTAACTTGTGAATAGCAATCCTAAATCCATCCATAAGTATGTGTTGCCTTCACTTAATAGGCTTTCTGCAAAATCCTAGGAATGTAATAAGCCCTCAGCAACCAAATAATTTTATTGCCTACTACTTCACATACTGTTGAACATTATTTAAGACAGAGGATAACACAGAGCAGAGTAAAGGAATATAAGAACTTCTGAGGCAACACAGACTGCTGCAGACCTGTTTCAGATCTGTTGAATCACCAAGGAGAAGCTATTTCTCCCCTTTATCACTTATAGCTGATTTCTCTATCAGCCCTTGTTCATCTTCCAGTCAAAGAATTATTTCTGCCACATAAGCATGTAGGAAGAGCTCAGCACAAAGGGCCCCTGTTTGACACTAAAGCAAAACACTTTAATAACAGAACCTCTGTCCAAATTGGATATACAGGTTGCAGATAACTCCATAACGTGTCAATGTTTTGAGGACCAAAGTCCAAGATGATCAACAATGAACTTAATTTGGCAGTTTAACATTTAATAACTTCTTGTAACCCCTCAGCCAATCTCCCATAGCAGAAGTACTGAAGCAAGGGTGTATGCACATATTTCAGTACAAAGCATGTAGAGGCTGAGACTTACCACACTTTAACCAGCAGTTACTTTAAGCTGAAGCAGCAGAGTTCCACACATCCAGGCACATCTGTATGTGCCTCTTGCTCTGAGATGTTATAGCTACACTGCAACACACTTGAGGTCTTACAGAGACAAGCATGGGGCTCCTGAATTAATAGGAGTCAACAAGGAAACACAAGTGAAATACCTCAAAGGAGTTAAGCGGTTTTCCTCTAGGAAGACAACAAAGTCAACAGCCCATTTAAGGTGTCTCTTCACCTATGCACTCACCATTGGGAACAAACAGGAGGAGTTTGAAGCCATCATGCTGCTAGAATGCTACAAAAATTGGTGGATGAATTTATGATTGGAATGTGGCTGTTAATGATCATGGCTTGTTTATGGGACAGGAGGGAACTGAGAGACAGAGGGGTTGCTCTCTATATCAAGAAACCGGTAGATTGTTTAGGGATGAGAAAAAAATAGCCATGAGAGGTGAATGCTTCTGGGTAAGAACTAGAGACTGAGGCAACAAAGAGAACCCTGTGGCTGGTGTCTAGTACAGGCCACCTCATCAGCCTGGGCCGTCTGATGAAGCCTCTTGTTTCAGCTAAAGGATGCATCATACTTGCAGACTCTAGTCCTGCTGGAGGACTTCAACCATACCAATATTTACTGAAAAAGTAACACAGAGAGCTGTAGACAATCCAGGACAGTCTTGGAATACATAACTTCCTATGCCAAATAATAAACAGGATTACCTTAAATCACATAATGAAAAGATCTCTGCAGATACCAAGGTTTGTGCAGAATGAGGGAAAGGAGTTCCTCCTGGCACTGGAGTAGAGATTCTCCTACAGCCATGGTGCAGACCATGGTGAGGTAGCTGTGCCCCTGAAGCCCAAGGTGGTCAATGGTGGAGCAGAGATTCTCTGGATGACCCCATACTGGAGAAGGTGGATGCACTAGAGTATTCTCCTGGCAGGACCTGTGGCCCAGGGGAGAGAGGGGCCCATGCTGGCGCAGGTTTCCTTGCAGGACTTGTAACCTCATGGGCACCCATGTTATGGAGTGGCCCATTTCTGGTGGACTTCACCCCATTGAAGAGACTAACACTGGAGCAGTTTGTGAAGAACACAATGCAAGGGAAGGACTCACATTGAAGAAGCTTATGGAAGACTGTCTCCCGTGAGAGGGAACACACACTGGATCAGGGAAAGAGTGTGAGGAGTCATCGCCCTGAGGGAGTAGCAGAGACAACATGTGTTGAACTGACGGCAGACCCCATTCCACATCTACCTGTGACATTGTGTGCGAGGAGGTAGAGAAAATGGGAAGTGAAGTTGAGGCCAGGAAGAAGTAAAGGGTGGGGGGAAGGTGTTTCAAGACTGGTTTTTATTTCCACTACCTTACTTTGATTTGATTAGCAATGAAAATGGTTGGATGGATGAGCTCAGAGAGTGTTGGTGAATGGTGCCACATTCAGCTGGCAGCCAGTCACTAGCGGAGTCCCACAGGGACCAGTGTTAGGCCCGGTACTGTTCAACATCTTTACTGATGTTATGGATGAGCGAATTGAGTCCATCATCAGCAAGTTTGCAGATGATACCAAGCTGCGGGCAAATGTCGAACGGCCGGAGGGAGGGAGGGTCCTTCAGAGGGACCTTGACAGACTGGAGGAATGGGCAGACTCCAACAGTATGAGATTTAACAAACCTAAGTGCGGGGTTCTTGGATATAACAACCCCATGCATTCCTATCGTCTGGGGGAGGAGTGGCTTGACAGTAGTGAAGTGGAGAGGGACTTCAGCATAATGATTGACAGGAGACTCAGTATGAGCCAGCAGTGTGCCCAGGTGGCTAAGAAGCCCAATGGCATCCTGGTCTGTATTAGGAACAGTGTGGTCAGTCGGACTAGGGAAGTTATCCTTCCCCTGTACTCGGCGCTGGTCAGACCACATCTTGAGTACTGTGTCCAGTTCTGGGCTCCCCAGTTTAAGAAGGATGTTGAGCTGCTTGAGAGGGTCCAGAGAAAGGTGACAAGGATGGTGAAAGGACTGGAGGACAAGCCCTGTGGGGAGTGGCTACAGGAACTGGGGTTGTTTAGCCTGGAGAAGAGGAGGCTAAGGGGCGACTTGATTGCTATTTACAGCTACCTGAAGGGAGGTTGCCGCCAGGTGGGTGTGGATCTCTTTTCTCAGGCTGACGACACCAGAATGAGAGGACATGGCTGTAAGCTATGCCAGGTGAGGTTTAGACTGAATGTTAGGAAGAGGTTCTTCACAGAGAGAGTGATCGCTCATTGGACTGGACTGCCCGAGGAGGTGGTGGAGTCGCCGTCCCTGGAGGTGTTTAAGAGAAGACTCAATGAGGAGCTTAGTGACATGGTCTAGCTGTGGGGGTGTAGGGCTGGATGGTCCTGAGGGTCCCTTCCGGCTCGGAGGGGCCTGTGTGCCTGTGAGGGAACTAGGTTTATAATCACAGCCCTGGGGTGTGCGTTCGGTCTTTGTATGGGCGTTAATTGGGGAGTTGGACTAGATGATCCTTGTGGGTCCCTTCCAACTCGTAGTATTCTGTGATTCTGTGAAAACATTTCTCCAACTGGAGTCTGTTTTGACCTTGTCAATAATTGGTGAGATGATCTTTCTCTGACCCCATCTTGACCACAGGCCTTTAGTTATGTTTTGTTTCCTCTGTCCAGATGAGAAAGGGAGTGATAGTGTGACTGGTGGGCACCTGATGCTCACCTGGAGTCAACTTACCATGCAAACCTGAGTATCTCATCAGTGGGGATTTGGGGCATTTTCTACACCTGGCCAAGATGTGGGGCTAACCAGGCCAGAACCTCCAGCACAATTCCAAGAAGAGGATAGGATGATGACACCCTGAGCCCACCACCTCCAGAAGGTACTGTACCTGCTTGTGGGTGCTCAGAGCATCCATGTTGTCATGGCACACTATCATCAGCTGTTTCCATCACATCACACACACTGTACATGTATCACCTTGAAATATGTGATGCAGTATCTCTGTTGAGGAATTGCAGGAGGAGGCTAAGGCAGTCATTAAGTCCACACACATTGTGGAGTTGCTCTGAACTACTTTGGGATTTTATGCAACACATTCCCTTGCAAATTGTGCACTCAACTCAACACTGCACTTCATGAAGTGGTATTCCCCTGAATTGTACACGTTTCTTATCTAGTGCAGACTGCATGGACAGGCCATGTTTCTGGACATGATCTTCAGCTTGTTCTTACAACAGATTAAGGAATTTCTTTGGCATATGTAACAGACTGCATAGGCACGTCTGAGTTAGTCTCTTCTTCATCCTAGAGTAAGGACATACATATGAGAACAGTAGTTGCACTTACTACTACAAGACACCAGTCAAGACTTTTAAATGAACTCTAATTTTACCCATACAGTTTTTCTTGTCTAAATTTTTCATTGTCAGTTTCAAATATTTTTGTTGAAATTGTCTGCTTCCAGGAGCTGAAAACCAACTGGATGTTGAAAAAACACTTTTTACAGAAAACATTTGGTGATTTACAGTAGCTAATTAACATTTGGAAAGTATTTCAAGACAGAAAGGGTTACAGCAATGATAAGCACGGTAGAAGTTTTCTTCTTCTGGTCAGCAACAATTGTTATTTACCAGCATTTCTAGATGACATATCTTCCCCACAATTCTTCCATTGAGAACTAAATGCATACATATGGACAGTAGCATAAGTAACTCATATACAGTAATCCCCGCATATTCACGGCTTGCATATCCATGTGTTCAATTAATTGTGGTTGGATTTTCAGTGAGTTGTGAGACCACACACGTGTGCAGAATGTCCCGGACCCCAGATTTCGCAGCCTTTGGTGCTTCCTCCGCTTTAATAAGGTGTTACAGTGCGAGCCACACTCCCAGGACTGCCCTCCAGACATTATTAGTGGAGGCCACATGGCTACAGGCGGGGAGTAGTTGAATATTCATGAGTTCGGTATCTTCACAGATTTCATAACTCACGGGCCCTGCCCAGACGCGACCCCCAGCGAATTGGGATTGGGGGATCACTGTATAATAACTCATTCTTCAATCTTTCTAGTAGTGGCACATGAGGAAGAGGGAAATAGCCAAAAATTGAATCTACAGAGCTATGAAAAGAAGTCCACATCATAGCATAGATATAATTAAAGTGATATTTTAAAAGCTTCAGCCATACACACTTTCTCTGTCTCTCCCTCTCTTGGTTGTCTTCAACATTTATTTATGCTATTGATCAGTCTGAGATATGAAAAATGGAGTTGACATCTACAGTTCAACATATACTTCTGTAACATGCCTTCTAGCTGTTCCTTGGCTGCCTCGTGGGCTTTCAAAGTAGTGAACTTCTATCCAGGCCCACCACATTTCATAACAATATACCAGGATTCATTTCACTTGACTGCAGCCAGATGGGAACAGGCTGTTTCCTCCCTTTTGTAATCGGAAGAAAAAGAATGGCAGATTTCATCTGATCTCATTCCTCTCCATTGACTACAGAGTAGACCTTGAAGACTGGCTAAAACTACACATCTATTGAGCAATTTGAATGTCTAAATAAGTATGTCTAAATGCCAGATGAGACAGTGTAGGGTATCATATCCATTAGCTTCATACAGACATTTTGGATATCCCAGAACATCCATAGTGATACTGATCTCTAAATGTAGGCACCTACATCATTCTCCTAGCATCTCACTTTTTGAAATTGTCCCTTCTTTCACACTAGTGTCATCCTGTGAAACTCAAGAGAGCTGAAAATATAGAGTATTCACATCTGAGCACACTTTATATCTTTATTCCAAGAGCCTAGTCTAACAGGATAAGTCGAAGTGATTAGCTGATAAGGATCCTGCATGTTCTTCTCTCCTGTCTATAGAAACAATATTTGAAGGGTTTTGTTACTGCTCTGAATCCCCATTGAAAACCATCTAGCCCCACTGAATTCTGCTTCCTGCAGAAAATCTACCCATGGAAATTGTCATCATTATGTAGCTAATTCTGCTCAGTAATAGAAAAAAATGCTGGTTTTGTGTTTTCCCCGCTGTCTCACTTTTCTATGGTACCTAAGTTTCTCACCATATGTACAGCCTCTCACACCTCAGTGTTCAAAATATCTCAGGGTCTATGGTGCTCATGTACTAATACTTTAATATGTAGCTATTTATCTGCATATACTTTTGAGTGTCTCCCTACTCTGCCCAGGATTTCTGCCCAAGATTTTCTGCTTGTTCAGTTATAGTACTTCCCAGAACCAGCAAAGCCTCCTGTGCTTTAAACCCACATCAATACAATTCAAAACACAAAAAAAATAGAGATATTTTTAGTAAATATATTCTTATCCAAACAGCACAGTCCCTTCATACCATAACCATGGAGAACTCAGGACAAAACCATCAAATAGATTTCAGTGGGAAAAAAACCAGAACAATAAGAGAAAAACAAAGAAGGAGAAAAGCAATTTGGACAGAGATGTTCTTATCCTAATGCACATGATAGTTTTTCAGAGCACTGAAGTCCGAGTTCACTTCTTTGGCTAGAGAATTTTTGAATACTTTTCCCAGGTTACAAAACAAATTCAGAAACACAGGATACAAGAATACTGCTGGGAGACTTCGTTCAATATCTCCAGCTAATGCTACCTACAAAGTGTTCCACCACGGCAGGAATTGATTTTCAACACAATATTCTAAAACACTATAGATTCCTTATTTGCATCATTCAGGAAAGATCTTAACTAAATTCCACCACTTAAAGGTATTGTCTTTACAAACAATCTAGTAATTCATTCCAACTCTGGTTCTGTTATTTTCTTTTCATATAGTGTGTTATTGTAGCACTCAGTATAACACCTGCCAAACTGGGTAAATTTTGAATATTTTCATATTTGCAGTATCTCTTGCCTGTAGACACAACCTATATAAATATTTCCCTTTTGTCCTCTACATTGTCCCAAGAGCTTCAGGTAGATTAAATTGGATAGAAGCGAATACGAACCAAGATTACACCTGATAATTAGGAAATCTGGAAGGAATTCCATCTCTTTACAAACATGTGCAAGTAGGAACTGGTATTTCAGTGACAACATTGTGTCATATATACACATCTATTTTCTAGGTCAGTGAGATGCTGGGTGACTGTTCAGTATGAGTATTTGTATAACTTTTCAGCCATGTCTGCAGGATCAGCAAAATGAACTTTCAAATCCCATGCAGATCTCTGTCAGGAAGCTCAGCACTGAAGAAAGCACCATGTCCATGAGGTCACATCTATGAGGTATAAGCAGAATGAGCATAGAATCATAGAATAATTAAGATGAGAAAATTGTAAGTTGTGTAGTTCAGCTGCTTGCATGGAGTTTGATTTACTTTGATCATGTTTCTCAGAAACTCATCCAGTTGCGCACTAAGGACCTCTATCAATGGAGATTTGACAATCCCTCTGGACAACATCTTCTAATCTATTTTCTCACATGTAATCAGAATTTCACATATTCTAATTTGTGTCCACTGGCCCCTACTCTAAACAACTCTGTATCTGTGAACCTCTAAGAAGAGTTCAGCTCCACCTTCTAGACAGCCCTCCACTAGGTAGCTGCAGGCAAGATCTCGCTTTGCCTTGTCTTAAGGCTCAAAACCCCCAGCTTTCACACCTTCTCATTTTAGATCCATGCATCAGCTCCATGACTTTCGCAGTGATCTTCTGGTGGACTTGCTCCAGCACATCTATGTTTTTCTTATTCTGAGCAGCCAAAATCCAGGCACAGCACTTCAGATGTGGTCTCATCCATGCTGAGAGGAGTGGGAGGTTCACTGCCCTTGAGTTCTTGCTGTTTTTTCTCAGGCTTATAATACAAAAGTACATCTTTGAATATGTGATCCATATTCACAGAGCGTCTAGAGTGATTTTGATGTGAGCATCTAGATTGATCTTGATGTAAGACTAAGTATGAAAGCAGAGCAGAAATGTTGCAGTCTTATCAAGATAGAAGATTCTGCTTAATCAGAAATAACTTTCCTCAAAGAAATTCCATTTGGAGAGTGAGGTCTAGCTGGATGTTTCATTCCACATGTCTTCTGATTTCTTAACCATGAATTAGGGATTTCATACAGGATCCTAGTAAACAAAAGTTGCAGTCTATTTCATATATGAAATCAGTTCATTTTAAGGAACCCTTTTGACCCTAAATTTACTTTAACTTTTTTTGCTTCCAGCTAGTACTGATTGCTTCAGGCATAAACTGTGCTTGATTCCCATACATAACAAGACTCATTAGCAACATTCAGACAAATAACTGTAAGATTAAATATGGCTAGCTTTAGCAAGATTTGCTAAATTTGGGTGCCATGAAATCACAACATGATATGTCCATGAGCAGGGCAGTGTGTAGGTTTCTTCAAAGCCACTGATAAACATGAAGTTTTTCCCAGTGCAGGCTCACAAAGACAATCAATTTTATTCTTCTGGACAAGCTGTTCATTGATCACCAGTGTCACTTCAGACAGCAAAGAAAAATAATGTCTCTCTGTCCTTCACCACCAAGAAATTAAGAGAAATGAGGTAGGAAAGACTCTACCTCACTGAGACCTGCACAACAACAGCATCACGGTAAAGAGTTTCAAGTGATTTCTTGTGCTAAACCAGGGCTCAACGAGACATATAATCTTACTCCAGGCACATTCTCTTTGGAGTTTTTCTCTGTAAAATCCCCATGAAGTGCCATGTTTACCCACCCAGAACAAACTGGTCACATTCCCATTGGGTTTAGTAGCCTGAGAATACTTACAATGAACTAAGAATATTTATGCTTCTAAGAATTCACATTCACTGAGAAATGCATAATTTTTTGTTAATGTTATTGTTCTTTCTGATGACCTCTTTTCCAGATACTTAATTGTTTCTAGTAATTCTGTAAGCATTTTTAAAAATCATATTGTTGCACTATACATAAAGGATAAAACAATTCTCTAGATATTTCTAACAGTCATCTCAACAAATACTCTCCCCTTTCTTAATGTTGATCTAAGACAGGACTCATTCCAAGACAGACCAGGGCTGCAAAATGTTATACATGATGCACAGGTGTTTAAATACAACAGAATAAGGCAAGGACAAGACTGGAATGGCTTCTGAATTCATCCTTTTTTGTTTAAAAAAGGAACTTCTGTAAGTTCTCGGTGGCATTTCTAGGCTGTGATTAAGTGTATTGAGTGAATAATTCACTGGGGAAAACAGGTTTCGATCCCTGAGTGGACATTCAGTTGGGAGTCGGACTAGATGATCCTGTGGGTCCATTCCAACTCAGAATAACCTGTGAACCTGTGAACCTGTAAACAGCTATTCTGTGTTATCTTAGCACTTCAAAGAGTAAATAGAATGACACATTGTCACCTAAGGTGTCACTTTATTGTGAGCAATTGCAAGATTTATCAAACCAACTCTATTACTACAAAATGTCAGAGCTACTGATGAGCAAGATTTCATTAGCTTTTATATTTCATAGTATAGAAAAGGCTGGAAAGGACCTTGAAGATCATCTAGTCCAACCTATAATCCAACTAACCTATCCTCTACATCTAGATCACATCACTCAGTACCTCATCTTGCA
>WEKX01009359.1:0-19297 GCA_013390025.1 Pitta sordida | reverse complement strand
ATCTGGGATATCACCTGTGCTCCAAGATTTTTGATAAATGATGGAAAGTGTTGTATTGGGTTCCAAGTTTTTGAGGTTTGAGGTTTTTTCAGATTCTGATAGAACTCAGCTGAGAATTACTTTCTGTAGGGTTTTGGGGTTTCGGTGGTGTTTTTAGGTTGTTTAAATTTTGTTTTTAGGTTGTTTAAATTTTTCCTCCCTCCTTTATAAACTAATATTTATACAGACTGAGGCTTTATCATGGATGGACAACCTTCACATAGCCATCCCCATTTTATGGTCTTCAGAATAGACCAAATCCACCTTCTGTTACTTTAGCTAAAGGTAAGTAACATAATCTTTGCCACAAGGTCCACTTTTCAACAATTTCTATCTTTCCAGCTTACTTGGCAAGTGGTTTCTGAGGCGTACAGTAAAATATCCACAACATTACCTTCAAATTATTCTCCAAAGTGCACTTGTAACATGATGTGCTGTAAAATGTTCTACATTTCTCTGTACTCACTGATGATTGTATGGACCTTCATCATCTCTTCTGTGGGACAAAGGGCTTAGATCTCTAAACCCAGTATTTATACAAAAGTGATCGGTATCTGTGACTGATTATTTTTTCCCCACTTTACTACTTTTTTCTAGCTTTATTGTATCTTTTAGTTTTATTGATGGGACTAGACCCCATACCATGCTGAATATGAGGACAAATCCTGGATTTCTGCAAACACATTACACATTTTTCCGGGTTTATGTGTACTTTTTATGTGTACTTTTTTATTGCTACTCAACCCTGAGCAGGGGTTCCCATATACCTAGTAACAAAAATTTCATCCTTGAATCTTATTCAGTTCAGAGTATTGTATTAGCAATGCTGGGATCCACCGGTTCTCCACATATATATATCTAAACTGAACCTTATTTGTCTTTTTTTTCACCTGGCCATTCGGAAAGACAAGAATATTTTTCAATATTTCAGTCAACCCTCAAACTTGTATAACAGTACTGTTAGCAAACTCAGTCACCTCATTCCTTGGCCCTTTTACCAGGCTATTTACAAATGTGAGATATTGCAGGCTGCGGCACAGGTGCCTGTGGTTTTATTTTGGTAATTTCCCTTCCTTTGTGAGAAATAAATATAGAAAATAAACAAGAAAATCTTGGACCTGAGAATTCATTCATTGATAAAAAGCAAAATACATCTTTTATTATTTCAATAATGTGATAGTTTTGCTAGATGTTTTAAGATAAATAACCCCACAAACTTGGATAAACAAATAAAATAACCAAGATGACAATCAGGTGGAGAAAGATTCTAATTCCATCCATAAGCATGTATATTCCATGGTCCTAATTCTGAACTTTATTTTGTGCTGCTTAATATACAAAAAATGCAGTGAATTAACACTACGCATAAAAAAAAATACTGACTCGGGAAATTCAATCCAGAAGGATTTTTGACAGGAAGAAACATGAAAAATATTGTAGTGTTCTTATAAGAATCCATAGTAAAAACCACCCCTTGATGACCATGTGTTACAGGCCAAATATTTCGGAATTGATACAGTAGAAGTCAAAGAAACTAAAGCAGAACAGTAAGTTTAAAGGTCGTGTTCAAGAGAGATTTAAAAAAATATTTATTTTTACTTCTGTGAATGGAAGATAATACAACAGAAATAATGCATCTGAAAAGGGCAGAAGTGGGAGAAAACAATCCAACAAATTAATGGTTCCAAATATAAAACCTGTACCTAGAAATATGAGTCTAACACATGCCTTGTGATCAGCTCATTGCCACAAGAATAATCAAATCCTAGGATGGTTTGAGTCTGAAGGGATCTTAAAGTTCTTCCAGTTCTAGCCCCACTGCCATGGGAAGGGATACCNCTCAGAGGGGACCTCATTGCTGTTTACAACTACCTGCGGGGAGGTTGCAGCCAGATGGGTGTAGACCTCTTCTTCCAGGCTGACGACACCAGAATGAGAGGGCACAGCCTCAAGCTACGCCAGGGGAGGTTTAATCTTAACGTTAGGAAGCAGTTTTTCACAGAGAGTGTAATTGCGTATTGGAATGGGCTGCCCAGGGAGGTGGTGGAGTCGCCATCCCTGGAGGTGTTTAAGAGAAGACTGGACGAGGAGCTTAGTGACATGGTCTAGCTGGGGGGTGTAGGGCTGGATGACACTGGGCCCCTTCCGGCTCGGAGTGGCCTGCTAGACTGTGAGGGATCTAGGTGGTGTTATGCTCTGGGATGTGCTCTCGGTCTCTGTACGGGTATTAGATGGTGAGTTGGACTAGATGATCCTTGTGGGTCCCTTCCAACTCATAATATTCTGTGATTCTGTGATTCTGTGATTCTGTGATCTACCACTTCTTTAGGAAGCTCTTGTGTCTATATATTAACACAATCAAAAAAGTGGTCGATACTTTATCCACACCTATATCAAACAAAAACCTATCCAATTATGATCATTAGTATGAATCAAAGTTTTCAGTCTATTCATTCTTGCATTGCAGAACAAAAAGAAAACTTCTCCTGATTCTATGATTCTACAAAATTTAATGTTTAGAAATCAGAAAGGGAAACTGACATCTCCATCTGTTCTATGTCTTTTTCTTCTATGCTCCTGGTCGCAGGCATGCTCTGAGACATTATATACCTGCACAATGCCACACCAGAGAGCACTTGAACTCTAATTTGCAGTCCTAAACTTTGTTCATTTGCTCATACGCCAGGAAGCCATATACATATATACAACTTCCAGTGATTGCATATTCTTGTAGATGTGAAATGATTTTATGCTGAGAACCTCTTTCCTATTCCCAAATCTGCTATGACAATCTATGTTTAAAACTGACACCAGTGAATGGACTACATCCTTTGGGGATAGGAATCAGTGATGCTTCATTGATTTCATTTCACTTGAACAAGTCATGACAGCTGAGAATCTGACTCAAGACTTTAACTGGCTCAAAACAGCAAGGGAAAATGTAATACCAAAATAAATCAAACACAGGTATATTAAATCCTTATTTAAGACACTAAACTTTCTGAACTTTCACCGGCAGATCTCTACACAACACAGTTCAATGTCTTTTTGATGTATTTCAGTCAACTAGGGAATGTAAATGTTCAATACTAGATAGAATGAAAGGTCTCCAACTGAGGGAAGAGAAATATTNACACAGGTATATTAAATCCTTATTTAAGACACTAAACTTTCTGAACTTTCACCGGCAGATCTCTACACAACACAGTTCAATGTCTTTTTGATGTATTTCAGTCAACTAGGGAATGTAAATGTTCAATATTGGATAGAATAAAAGGTCTCCAACTGAGGTAAGAGAAATATTAGGAGGATACTCTCTGTCCCATAAATGCTACTTCTGTAATTGACTTGAACTTCCCAATCCTCTCTTAAACTAGAAGTCAACCAAACACTGTCTTTTCAGAAGATTCCTTATGACACCATTTTCATGACTATGAGATATTTAAGCTCAAGTGAGCAACCCTTACTTTGTTTGTGCTTGTTATTATACACTTCTCAATAGAGAGTGGGATAGAGTCCTGGTTATTCAGGTGGTGCGCTTTGCAGCCAAAGATAAAATTTAGTCCAGCTAAGCCAGGCATTGAACAAAACACAAAGGGAGACTTTAGTGACTGAAGCAAAGCACACAAGAAAAGAAAGAGCTGTGCCCATCTCTACAAAATCCATGAACACTCAGAGGTTGCAAACCTGACTCAAAGCCCTCATTGAGAGCTCCTTTGCACTGTGATTTGTCTAGTATGACCAGAAAATAACCCATGGAGCTATGAGGAACGCTCCAAATCAAAAGCTGTCTCTCTAGCTAGAGTTTAAAAGGAGAAGAACTGTGAGGGGATATAGACAGGAAGATAATAATTGCAGACTCCATTTAATGGATATGGGTTAAAGAGGGCAACTGAGAACTGCAATCCCCTATGCATACACATCCTTGCAGTCAGTAAAGAATATAGTTGTACAAGCCCATTGCTTGACATATTTTGGCTATGTGACAGCTCTTGTTCTTCATTTGCACAGAGGCAATGTAAGGATTTTTGTATTCTCTTTTCAAAATATCTGTTTTGCAATTCTAATCTTTCCAAATGCAGCATATGGGTTTTTTCCAGGAGCTCAGGGCCCTATCAGATATTTACTTTAGAGATTTCACTAGAAAAACACAGATGTGGGAGAGCTGTCCAGGCAAAACATTTATTTTTTCCAAGAAGATGATTCCCTTCTAAGCCTGTGAACGCTATTGAAGTTTGAAAACATTTTGTAGGTAGGTGTCATCACAAGTAGGCCCATCTTTTGGTTAATACAACCTCCAAACTCTTCAGTGTGTAAGATGAAATCTCATTTAAGAAGAATCACAAGACCCACAATTAATAATAACATTTATTCAATATAATTCAGAGATTTTTTATAGAGAGTAAAAATAAAAAAAACTTATCAATCCATCAAATTTCTGAAATTTACTTCATGGTTCCAGGACTCTGAGCAAAGAAGTGAGGTTATCAGTACTGACATTTTGCTTCCATAAACCTCAGTGGGTCAAATTTTACATGCTATAAATTGAACTTCATATATATTATTTCAGTTATTTTAATGACTTTTTATGACTTTTTATGACTTTTTCTCCAGCTGATGTTGGCAAATGGATCTAAACCTGGTACAAAACTGACTGGAGTACTTCCCTCTAAACAGCTTCTTTCAATGACAACTGTTCTTGGGTTGCTAACTGGTAGCTCTACTACTTGGTGAATAAAGCCAACAATCCATGGGCTGGTTGTTGATCTGGACCTATATTCTCAGTTCTTAGCAATCACAGGATTTTTCAAAGGCCAGGCATGACATGACCATGAATAAAATAACAATTTTTACTCTTTCCAGCCAGCTTCTTTTGAGGAGGCAATAATTCAAGAAGCATGTGAAGTGCTGTATTGATACTTAACTATTTATTCAAGCACTTTATTCTGACTTCTATTTGGGTCAGTGCTTCCTTCACAACTGTAGACCAATCTTGCATACTAATGCTGAAATTTCATAAACTCTATCTAAAATGACACCAGATATGTTTGACTGTTTTCAGGATAATTTAGGAATTTGTTTAATTGATTTATTTCAGCGTAGTTTCTTTGTCTGTCTTGCCTGGAAAATACATAGGATCACTGTCTAAAAGAGTGCCTTTAATAACATAAGGAAAAATTCGAGTTTTTTTAATTCTCAATTAGAAAATTCTGTTGCATAACAAGAAAGGAGTATGCAATCTATATAAATGGTTTTATCATTTGAAGGAGAAGTCTTTCAGACAATCATCACTCTCATTGGAGGAAAACAAAGATGTCACTTGTTCAAATGTCAGAACCTGATGATACCCTGCTTATTTAATGGACCATAGTCTGTTTATGTTTGCCCACTGAAGTTTGGAAGCAAAAGTTCAGTATTAAGGACTGGAAGGGAACTTCTAAATTATTATGGTCAGTCTGCAACTGCAGGTACCAGGGGTAGCAGATAGATCAGCATCAAATGGACCTAACAGAAGAAGTCTTGAAGTCTTGAATACTTGAAGTCTAAAATATCAGAAGTGTTCACAGGTTATTCTGAGCTGGAAGGGACCCATGGGATCATCTAGTCCAACTCCCAAGTGAACTCCCACCCAGGGATCAGGCTCACAAGTGTGGAACCATGGGCAACACACTCCATCCATCCAAGCCTCCCATCATCTAGACCATATCACTGAGCTCCTTATCGAGTCTTCTCTTAAACATCTCCAGGGATGCAGACTCCACCACCTCCCTGGGCAGACCATTCCAATGTGAGAGTTCTTTATTCATATAATGCTATACTTCTAATTAAAATTCCACTTTGAAGTGGTTCATAAAGAGTTTATAAATGATGATTGGAGCTTTACAGAAATGACTAATGATAGATGCACATTTTATTCAGTCCAATGGCTTGATTGATTAGCTCTTAGAGCAGTCAGTATTGTCATCTATTGATGTGCTTATAACTAAGACATGGCCCAAATCTATAAAGGATCTACAGTCATTATCAATCATTTATTAACCCCTTACTTACATTTCATTAATAGATTCTTATATTCATTAATAGATTCATTAATAGAATCTTAATAGAAAACCAAGTTAATACCCTATAGCATTTTTGAGAGATCTATATCAGTCAAATATTATTGAATAAATCAGAAGTAGTCATCTCTTATATTGCATAGAACTATTTTTAAAGAGACATTGAGATTCTTTTTTTATTTTAACTTTTTTAAATACTGGGGGTTAAGTAAGGCATTGATTTATATAACAATATGTAATAAAAAATTCATTATGATGTCCTCAGTGTTATTTTCAGGAAAGTAAAAAAACTTTTTTTTTAATCTTCATCAATTTTTTTAATTTTCATCAATGAAACTCTCAGAGGAAAGCTACATGGTTTCAGATAAATTGAAATGAAAGGCAAGTGAGGATATATAGACCATTTCTCTACCATATTTAAGGCTCTTCATTCTAAACTGATGAGCTCTACAAAACACATTTGATAATAAAGTGCTGTTGAAAATAATACCATACACAGAAGGACTAACACACATAGCTGGTGAATAAAATCAATATTTCTCTAAGAAATTCCACTTACCACAGAATTACAGAATGGTGGAGGTGGGAGGGGCCCTCTGGAGATCTAGTCCAAGCCCCTGCACAAAGCGAGGCCAGCAGAAACAGGTTGTTTGACGCTGAGTCAAGTCAGGTAGTGCATATCTCCCTGGATGAATACCACTGAATCTCTTTGGGCAAATTGTTTCTGTGTTCAGTCATCCTCACAGTGAAAATGCTTTTTTTTTACATTTGAATAGAATGTCTCTGTTTCAGGTTCTACTCCCCGCCTCTTGTCCTCTCAGTCAGCACCACTGAATAGAGGCTAGTTCTGTCCTTCTTGCGCACTGCCCTCAGATATTTATAGACAGTGATAAGGTCCCCCTGAGTCTTCTCCAAGCTAAAAAGATCCAACTCTCTTAGACACCTCCTGTCTGGTAGATGCTTCATGTTCTTAACTACTTTAGTGGTACCTTGCTAGGCATGTATGTCCACGTCCGTCTGCAGAGAGAAGCCCAGCACTGGACACAACCCTCCCTCTAAATGTGTCTTACCAGCACTGAGCAGAGGGGAAGAAAGCTCTCTCTCATGCTGGTGGCAATACTTTTCTTTTATCCAGGTGACCAAGTTCTTCTCACGGCTTTGTCTACTGCCTTAATGCCAAAAATGAGAAGATTTACCTGTCTAGACTCTATTCATTTACATCATTCCCTTCAGCCCTCTCTGTTTTTCACTGCTACAGTAATTCCTCGAATATTGCAGGGGTTGGTTTCAGAAAGATGCCACAATAAGTGAAATCCATGAAGTAGCAGTAAATACAGTAAGTACAGTAAAGACGGTAAAGCTGGTAAAGTCAGGCGGAAAAAAAAAGGCGATATATTGAAGCTGTGAATAGTGAACTGCAAAGTAGCAAGGGATTACTGTACTTCCATCAGGATATTTCATGACCCACACAGGCAAAGAAGGCCAAATGTAAAGTCTCCTCCCTAGCATCAAATCTCTCTGACCAGCTCTCCCATCAGACATACTATGCCTCCTACTTCACACATACATCTTACCCACATTTCGTATTCACTCAATGACCATACATGGTGCTCACATCTCAACACCAGCACCACTGCCTTTGGAGCTGGACCAAGTACTTCCTTCCATGACAAAGGTAAGCAGTTGGGTTAAGTACCTTTGCCTCTGGAGTAGAAAAAAAGCTCAAGTGGATCCCAGCCCTTGTTAGAAAATTTTCTGTATAAATAGATGATATTGAGGCAGTTTCTCCCTCCATGGAATGGGTCTTTCTTTGATACGAGAACTTGTTTCCAGAGAAATCAATAACTATAATACAACTGTCTTTCATTTCAAAGAATAGCAGAAGTGTAACCATAGACAATCTGTCTAGATTTCCCTTTCTTTTGTTCCTTTGAGTCTAGCTATGAACTAAGAGGGTATTGTAACCAATAAATTACTGATTCATATTTTTCCTAAGTGTTTACTAGCCTGAATGCATCTGACAGAGGACTACTAAGGAATGGTTTCAATGATGTTTCCAAAATACATTTTAAAATCTACTGGTTTGGGAATTACCAAATAAGAAGGATGACAGAAAGGTTTTTTATTTACCTTAGAACTGATGCTATGGCCACAAGTATCAACACAATTGATTCTAATTGCCATGGCATTCCCATCAAATCTCACATATGCAAATCAGGTTGTCTTGTACTACACCCCTTGAAAAGAAATCTTGCTTTTCAACAAGTGTTTCAAAATGTAGAGGCTGAGTGTCAGCCTGAAAGAGAACAGGTTTCCTTAAAGATGATACTAGGCATTCGCTAGCACCAAAGAAAAAGCAGCAGTGTAGGACAAACAAGGTCAAATAATCAGAAATTTATCTCAGACTGTCACATTTTCCTCCCCTTTAACTCACATGCAGGTGAGGCTGAGCAGCAGATCACCAGTCGACATATGCATTCTCAGCATGATACACTGCTTTGCAGCAGTGGAAATATGAACCAGTATGAAGTCTTATGGGTCAGCAGGAGGACCCAGCTGAGTTGAACTAAAGCCTGAAGTCTTAGAACTATCTCAACATTGGAATGATTTTGCAATCTGAACTAAACCTTTCGAATTTGATCCACCATTCAGCATGCTAGTCTGCCCAGAAGCCACATCTGAAAGGGACCAAAGCAAGACAAAGAGCAGCTGGTACAATATCACAGTAAATTTGAATCATTAAGGAAACAGAAAGAAGTGGCCAGCAAGAGTCATGTCATCCACTGCATCGCCTGGAGTTTTCTCTTGACTGGTTCCTCAAATGAAGATAGGGTCATTCTGAAAACCTCAAGCGTTTTTTTTATTGACTTCCCATCCTGAATTACTCATCACCCCATAGTATCCCAAAGTCTGGTTTTGGTTCCTCACCAATCTATGCCACCATTTAACCAGTTCCAATGAAAAACATGCAAAACCACACTGCAAGAGTGACATGCAGAACAGTGTAGACAGTAAACCCTGTACAGGTCCAAACACAACTTCTCTCTTTCTTGTTTTTGTTTTCCCACACAGACTCACACACATCAGAATGTTTAAAAATGAATGTCTAAAAAGAATCTTAAAGCTTCCAGTTTTCCAACTTGTCAGATCAATGTTATAGAATGGGAGCTGTTAATTTAGTGTGATTTTTTGAATATGTCCAAAATTAGTTGACCAGGTAGTATGGTATTTGAAAATTTTTTTTAAGTTTGGTTTTAGAAGACACAGAAATTATGAACACAACTTTTTCAGACAACATCCTGTTTGTCTAATGATTGGTCTGCAGTATTTTTTCATGAAGCACACAGCACAAAACCCTGATATGACCTTTGAAAACACACAGGACTGAGTGTGTTAAAGTACTAAACAAAGAGTAAAAATAAGCACTTCATTCTGCCTGCATCTAGCCTGTATTATGTGGTGTTAATACCTGGTCATTCTTTCTCTGTGTCCAACAGACTTCCATGTGGACTCCTATTGAAAATACAGGGTAAAGATATTATTTTTTTTTTTTTTTTGTGCATACTTTATTGAAATTTGCTTAAAAGCAGCAATCCTAAGCAAGTATGCATGTTCCTCTTCTTTTCTCCGATGTGCCTGTGCTGACTGTAATGTCAAGTGAGAACAATCATAACCCTAGTGAAACATCAGTGAGCAGTTTGCACCATGCTGACAACTTTAATAATAGCCAAACAGTTCATAGCTTGTCACAGTAAGAAAAGGGCAGACAGTTTTTCAGATTTTGCTTTGTCCCAGTGCTGCCAGCTAGATGCAACATGACAGCAGTTCAAATATGTACACACAGGGCTAGATAGCTGCAGGTAGATATAAAGCAGATATTCTGCAGAGGACAGTATGCAAATCTGTGTTGGGAATAGAAAGGATTTAACTTTAACAAACACAAAACTGTACATGCCTCTGTCAGCAAATCCGCTTCCTCATGGTGTGGATTCTGTCTTCTGCTGGGTTTTATGTTTGCTAAACAAAGAAATTATTAGAAACAAATGAACTGTCAGAAAACTAAATAGCAGGACAACACCCTACGTCCAAGTCATATCTTATTATCTGGTGCATCTTTCCATGCAACCAGTCCTCTCCTTACCACCACCCGCTTCACACACTACCACCACCAGCTCCTGTGTCTGATAAGACTATCTGATTGGAAGCATTGCCAACTCAACATGGGATTTGTTACTTGCAGAGAGGCTACTGTTAGAGCCAGATGTGCCAGATTATAATTTTAAAGCAGCTCTTATTCCCACTCAACACCCACCCAAGCAGTGGCAATAAACACCGGAGAAAGGGAATAGTGTGGATCCCATTCTGTTGTCACAAGCCACATAAATTAAAGCAATATGCCCAAGCTACCACGTGGTATTTATTTGAGGGCCAAAGAGGAATTCTATTTTCAGAGAACATTAGAATGTAAATCGAGGTGAAAGTCTCTATTTCTCTCTTTTTCTTTTGCAGAACAAGTCGTAGATATTGTTCAGTGCTTCAAATCTAACAATAAAAGGCTGTCGTCTTATTCAAGTTGCAATGTTCAGTGCTTTTGTTCTCCAAATCCATTTTACCATGTGGAAGGCTTTCAGAGGAGTTAATATATACTGTACAAGAATTGTCTCCTTATAAAAGAATTGCTGTGGTCTAAAAATAGTGGCATCTCTGTTATATATATTTGAGATTTTGTCTGATGTTGGGAACAGAGTTTGCAACTACTGAACTAAAAATCAGTTATCAATGCAAACAACACTAGCCTGTAAGCAAGACTGTTATATGCTGGATGAATATGAGCAAGGCCCACAGCAGATAAATAGATCATACGTCGGGTTTTTTCCTAGATATACTATGATAAAGTGTAGTATATTGTAGCGTAGTGTAGCATACCATAATGTAGTGTCATGTGATATGGCACGGTATGGCAGAGCACAGTATGACACAGCACAGGTTAATTGTAACCATTTATGTATGATGCTACTAGAAGCTAAACTAAGGCACACTGAGAATAGAGGGGACTTGAGAGAGCCAACATGGTTTCACCAAGGGCAAGCCCTGCCTAACTAACTTAGTGGCATCCTACAATGGAATAACTGCAGCAGTGGATGAGAGAAGGGATCCTGTGAGATCCTGGATTTGAATCTCACTTCATTAATAATTTGGGTCAAAAGGAGTGTGGCCAGCAGGTCAGGGTAGGTGATTCTGTCCCTCTGCCCTCACGAGACATCACCTAGAGTACTACATTCATTTATGGATTGTCCAGTACTGTAAAGGCATAGACCAATTGGGGAGGGTCCAAAGGAGTGCTGCCAAGGTGACTAGAGTGATGGAGCATCTCTCCTATGAGGAAAGGATAAGAAAATTGGGATTGTTCAGCCTGGATAAGAAAAGGTTTTAGGGTGACATGATAGCTGCCTTCCAGTAACTAAATGGGGCATACAGGAAAGAGAGAGATCCAGAATTTTCACAAGGGCATATAGTGACAGAATAAGGGGGAATGGCTTCAAAATGAAAGAATAGGCTTAATTAGATATCAGGAAAAAATTCTTTACAATGAGAGTGGTGACACACCAGAACAGGTTGAGCAGAGAACTATAAATGCTCAGTACCTGAGAGTGTTCTATGCTAGGTTAGGTGAGGCCCTGAGCAACTTGTTCTAGTGGAAGGGATCCCTGTGTTGCCCCTTGATGTGGGTTGGAACTCAAGGATCTTCAAAGTACCTTCCAACCCAAGCTGTTCTATGATATACGTTATAATATTGGAACAAGCCTTATGGGGGGCAGCTACGGGAACTGGGGTTGTTCAGCCTGGAGAAGAGGAGGCTCAGGGGCGACCTGATTGCTGCCTACAACTGTCTGAGGGGAGGTTGTAGTCAGGTGGGTGTGAATCTCTTCTCTCAGGCTGACAACAACAGAACAAGAGGACATAGCCTCAAACTACACCAGGGGAGGTTTAGGCTGGATGTTAGGAAGAGGTTTTTCATAGAGAGAGTGATCCCTCATTGGAATGGTCTGCCCAGGGAGGTGGTGGAGTCACCATCCCAGGAGGTGTTTAAGAGAAGACACGATGAGGAGCTCAGTGACATGGTCTAGATAGTGGGAGGCTAGNGATGGTTAAATATGGTCAAAAATACCAACAAGCCTGGTTTCACCCCTATCCCTGTTCCACCTTTTCCCCCTGGAGGAAAAAGGGAATATGAGATCTGTTGTAAGAGAAAGAGGGGTGGGGGGAAAAGGTTGCCTTTAAAATGATGCTTCTCACATTAAGCTCTGATCTTGTTAGTTAATAAATTAATCCTTTATCACAGAATATCACAGAATATCACAGAATATTCTGAGTTGGAAGGGACCCACAAGGATCATCGAGTCCAACTCTTAACACTGTCTCCCTGGTGGGAATCGAACCCAGGTCTCCCACACGCCAGGTGGGGACACTTACTTATATTCTTCACTTGTAGGTTGCCTTGCTTTTGCCTGTGATAAGGGGTTTTTTTTCCATTTTTTTTCCTCTGGGAGAGGTTGTGGGTGAATCTCTGGCATCCAGCCAGGGTCAAACCACGACATTTGGATGGATGGTGTGGTGCCCATGGTTCCACATTTGTGGGCCTGATCCCTGGGTGGGTGTTCCCTTGGGAGTTGGACTAGATGATCCTGTGCATCCCTTCCAACTCAGAATAACCTGTGAACATAAGTATATGACCATATCTTGTACATCAGATACACTGTCATGTCTCCAGAAATCTTGAACTCTGGAGACATGTACACAGATGAATGTACACATGTACACAGATGTACATGTGTCATGTACAACTCTGGAGACATGTACACAGACGTACATGTCTTGTACATCAGATACATTGTCATGTCTCCAGAAATCTTGAACTCCTAAGATTTGTCCTATTGTTCTTTATCTTGATAGAAGGAAAATTCCTTGACTAAAGCACCATTATTTATCAATTACAATGCCACTGTACAAGATGAAAATTTAGTCAAAAACGTCACTGTTTATCAATTGTGATACCTCCATACAAGGCCATGAAGTTAATTTCATTTTCATCAAATCCAGAGAATTTTTGTCCCCCAGGCTTTTGAATTGAAAGAAATAGAGAACTCTTACAGCTGAAAAAATCACCAACGAAATGTTGGCTGTACAAGGGTTTGAGGATAAGGGAAGCAAGACAAGGGCTTTTCCTAGTCAAAGAAGTCCCCAGAAAAAAGAAGGACACATATTTAACTCTGACTGCTGTCAACATCAGTAGTTCGCACTCTTAGACATCTCTCATTCATTTGGAAGCTGCCATCCATATTCACAGCTGAGCTCTGTTCTGGAGCATGCACTCTTCATGCTGGTTGTCTCTCATGTAACAGCTGATTTAGCTCAATTTTCTGCATCCAAAGTCCAACAGCCGATATGCATCTTGATTTGAAGTCTGGGATTTCCCGGCGCTGCTTAGCCTTGCCCTGTGTACTTCATGGAGAGATAGAGCTTGTTTATTTCCTGCAGGCTGCCTAGGCTCTATGTTGATCCAATGTCAAGCAGCTTACTCTCCTCAACAAATTGCAGTGCATAACCAAACTGTCCTGGATATAAAACACCCTATCAGTCCTGGTGGGATTTTACACATGCAGCAGTTTTATTTACATGTTTTCTTTCAAGTCAGATCAAGTTCTTAGCTTAAGCAATAGGTTTTGAACCATATTCTTTATAGTAATAGGACTTTTTGTCATGCCTTCAGTGGACATATGCTTAGGTTGACAGATAGGTCTAATTAGAGTCAGATGAAGGTCCTTTATGCATTTGGAAATCTTACAGAACTCCTTTCTTGCCAAGTAGTTTTCAATAGACATTTCATGATAAAAAGAAGCATGTTATATGACATTTTCTATGCTCCTAATTCTGGAGATGCTCAAAAGCTGGCACAAGAATTGTGGTGGCTTAGTGGTGGCTCAGTGACTTCTAAAGAGAACAAGATCAATTATTTACATCTTGACAAATTGTTACCATGAAAGAAAGGATGACCATGTAGATAGCTTTCCTGTAGGAAAAACCCCAAACTAATAACAATAATAATGAAAGCAGTAAAGAGATATTACATTATTTTTTTAAGAAAATTATCTACCATCTAAAGGGACTTGGACAAGCTCAAGAAGTTGGTCTCATGAGGTTTAACAAGGTCAAGTGCAAGGTCCTGCACATGGGTCACAGCAACACCCAGTATCAATACAGGCTGAGGGATGAACAGACCAAGAAGGACTTGGAGGTGCTCGTGGATGAGAACCTTAAGTTGACCTGGCAATGTGCCTTTGTGTCCCAGAAAACCAGCTGCATCCTGTGCTGCATCAGAAGAGGAGTCCAGCAAGACAAAGGAGGTGATTCTGTCCCTCTACTCTCCCCTTCTGAGACCCCACCAGGAGTGCTGCATCCAGCTCTTGACCTCCCACATAAGAAGGACATGTGTTGGAAGGAGTCCAGAAGAGGCCACAATGATGACCCAAGGCCTGAAGCACCTCTCTTATGAAGACGAAGACTGCACTGAGACCTTATAGCACCTTCCAGTAACAAAAAAGGGCTTATGAGAAAGATGGGGACAGACATTTTAGCAGGTCTTGCCGAGCTAGAATAAAGGGTAATGATTTTAAAATGGCAGCTTTAACCATTTTTTAAAAGGAGGGATTTCGTGTGGTTTTAAAAGAGGGCTGATTTAGATTAGATACAATACATATAAGAAAAACATTTCTTACAACAAGGATTATAAAATATTGAAACAAGTTGCCCAGGGAAGTGTTAAGTGCACCACTCATGGAAATATTCAAGGTCAGCTTGGATGTGGCTCTGAGCAGCCTGCTGTGGTGAAAGGTGTCCCTGTCCATGACAGGGGTGTTGAACTAGAAGGCCTTTAAAGGTCCCTTCCAGTCCAAAATATTCTATGATTCCATATTTTGTGTAATAAAGGAAAGAATTTTAAGGGCTTGTATATAAGCTGATGAAAACTGAAATGAAGTGAGAAAAATGGGTAAAAACAATGAAAAGGCTCCCAAGCAGATAAATCACCATGTGCTAACAAGCCAGAAAACAAAATGCTAAAAATAAAATAAAGATGTTGTAGCCACCATGTCCTAAGGCAGAAGAGTTAGAGAAACATGCTGCTTCTTAATAAATCAAAAAATATACATGAAAAAAAATGGCTTCACATTCAGAGTCCTGGTTAGTCAGGGAATAAAAAAAGAATTTTCAAGCAGAAAATAACATCCATTTCTCCTCAGCTCTATCACCCAGTCTGGTAAAATACATCTCTTCTCCCTTAGATTGCATTTAAGAATAAAAGCAGATGTGACTCTCAAACAAATGACACATTTTAATGTCCATTCAAGATACAGATTTCAGGAATATCTGAAACAACGGATCATCTAAAAATCACAGTCCTGAACCTATCGAAGAAAAAACAGATCTCTGCTAACCCACTCATCCATGTGCCACAGAAATGGATTGTCATGTATAAATATATTCATGCAAAAGACTTCTCCTTCTCCTGTTACTCAGTCGAAACAGTTAACATAGGATACAAAATAGAAAGTGTATAAAAAGGTAGTGTACCTGAGTTATTCAAACCACCTGTCTAAGTATTTAAGTGAATACAAGGGAGAAAAGAATCAGAACATAAGAGAAAGAACATTGCATTACATCATATGACTCTCAAGGCAAGAAGGAATCACTTAATAAAACATCTGTAGTGTCACGCTGAGGAAGTAAAAGGCAGACAGCTATCGCAAGCGTGTATGCTCTTCTGCAATTATCAAAATACAATCTGATTTCGACAGCTTTAGCTCTCAGCTAAATATAAGAAAACAAACACCCACTTCCTTATGTATATTTCAGTCTTGTTCTCAAATATACAGACAAACACTATAATCCCATGTCTTGTTCATTTTTTCCTGAAAGGACTGCTAATTTGCTGTCTTTTTTTTTTTTAAATTTATTCATGTCTCACAGTTTACATGTTTGTATATTTCTGTTCTTCTCAACTATTGTATACCACTTACCATTCCAGGGACCTAAGTTAGTAGGTCAGACAAATACGTCTTTTCAAGTTCTTCCTCTTGACTTTTTCCACTGGGAATGGATACTTCTAAGATTCACTGTTACTCTGCATACACATTTGAGTGCTTACATGCTTCATATTTAATTTTTAGGAAAATTAGCAGAAACTACATATTTTCATATTATACCAAGTTTTGGAGTTTATAACAAACCCTTATCTCTGTGGCTGATGAGGCAAGAATTAGACTTGTAGAAATATCCTTTTGCAACGTTTGTCTGTTCCAGAAAAAAGGAGGAAAGTTTTACAATAGAACAATAGGGCTCTCCCCATAACAAAGCCTTACATAGAATACTGATGAAAAAATGCAAGGCAGGTATGTACATGTATATTTTGGGGATTGTGTGCTTGTCTATATATGTGTTTTTATTTACCAGCTCAGATCAAAGAACAACTGTATTGCAGCATCCCAAACAAGCTTGGAAACTGAGGAGCTCTACAGAGAGGTTACCAGGGAAATGAAACTGTTTGCAAGCGTATGTACTGCGTCTGCAAGTTTGTCAACAACTGTGCAAAAATAAAACAAGCTACTATTTCCCTTGCAAAAATACATCTATGATGGAAATTATAGCAAGAGCTTAAGGACAGTGGAAGATATAACAGGAAATGACATCTTGATTTCCTATCTCAAATAGATGGTACAACCATTTAATTGGTTCCTAGTCTCTGTTTGACAATTATGTATCGTGGTGTATTCTGAATAGAGGAGAAATAGCGTCCTCCTGGAGAGTAATGGAATTATAATAGCTAGATGAAGCTTCTAGAATGCAACAGCGTAAATTTGGAACAGAAAGCTCCAGAACATAGCTAGAGGGCTGCTGGCAAGAGAGAACATAGCTGAAATCATTTTAGAGAAGTGATATGAAGGACACTTTCCTAGGGATCCTCAAAGTACTGTGGAGTTTGCTTATTTCCACAAAGGATTATGAGAAAGAAAGAAATCTGTCCTGAAAGGACAAAATGTGTAGGCAAAGGGAACAGTTTTCTTTTAAACATTTAATTTCATCTGCCTCACTTCAAGTATTCTCTAAGTAAAGAATTATGTTATGGTAGCTTGTTATTTTGTGTTTTAATAACATAAAAGCTTTAGAGATTAGTAATATTTGGTGCTTCTTGGCACACATATCTTAGAAGTTAGAAGTCATTCCATCTCAAAGGCTTTAGGCAGCTCAACATCAAACACACCACATCTCTTCCTTTCCACAAGCCATTTAGAGAAGAAATTGGCTGGACGGAGCATTCAAAGAAATACTTCTTTCTAAATGGATAATAAAAGAATTCACAGAGCATGAGATTAAGGGACTTTCAAATGAGAACATTTATTCTGGGGAAAAGTCTCTAAAAAGCTTATCCACTAATGTAAAGACATATAAATCACTGTTACAGATAATATAAGCAAGGTTTGGCTAAAAATACCATCTATAGTCTATCTATTGCAGATATCTACCCTAAGATAAGATAAATATTGTCCTTTAGAAGGCACTTCAGTTGACTAACTTGGGTTTATACAGCTCCATTGGGCCAGATGAATCCCACCTCACTCATGGGTACAAAAGTTCCTGCTCCAGGCAAATAGAAGGCAGTTCATCAGAAAAGTGGGGCTTTTTCTGCAGTACCAAATAGATTGGTTTATTCTCTGATGGCTGAATTGAAAAAATAGCAGATTATGGTGGTTTCTTCCCTGTTTTTGAGAAGTTTAGACCACTTCTATTTCAAAATGTGTCTTATATGTAGTTAGACTTAACAGAGGGGGTTTTGTCGAAACCCTTTTCTTCTGTTGACTTTAATAAAAATATTTTTTTTCTTTAGGTTTCTCGACAAAAATACAATCTTCATGAAGAAAGATTCTAGGTCAAAATACAGTGTAAGAAAAAAAAAAACCAAACAAATAAACAAAGAAGCAATATCCTAAGTGACTGCAATTCAAAATATAAAGACTAAAGATTTGTTCCATGTAGGAATTATATAGTCCACATGGATACCCACTGAGTACCATGAGAGCCTAGCTCCTTTTTTGTGAGGAATTTCCAAACTGGTTTGGGTAGGGGGTTTTTTAAATCTTAATAAATTCTTTTAAAGGGTGAAAGAAACATTTATTGCCTAGCTCTAAATATAGCACAGAGAACACTGGCTGTGATAAAATTTAACAAACATCAATTAAATTTTGATTGAGGAGTACTTGCAATTAATTGTTTGTAAACAATTCAGAAAGAAACAAGTGTTTATCAAAAATATTGAGAAAATTAATTTATATAGAAGTCCAAATAAAATCACAGGCTACTCATTAACAATTCATGAACATCAAAAAGACTGAATTAATTCTATGAAGAACTTGATATTAGTTGTTATTATCCCCTTATTTCCAACAGAGTGCAATTGTTCTAGAACAATCCTGGTCAAGCAGATCATTCTAACACCCTCAGCTGCAAACAATCAAAAATTAGTTTTGGCCCCAACCCAAAATCCCAACCCAATGTCATAACAAATGCTACAAATTCCTCTGACTTTACCCAGACTCTCAACATTTCACAGAATTCAGATGATCTATGAGAGTGTTATTATAAAACAAAATAAAATGAAAAAACACGTTTCAAAATAGACACATTCAGTTATGCTCCAGGAAAATAATTATTTTCTAATTCTTAAAAAATAATTCAAAGTTGATCTCTCTCAACTAGTAGTCAATAGGAGTTTACTATGTTCTTGTACAAGAATTGTATCTCATATGTTGTATTGCTTTTTGGCTTTTTAGTAATACTCACTTCATCTTGTGGAGTAGTACAATATGAAGTGCCTACAGCAGCAAATTCGAAGACATTTGAATCCAACATTATATTTAGATATATACTCATATTTTTTTTAAGAATACATTTTAATGAAGAGTTATGGAGACACATTGTTCCACTCTATCCTCTCAAAACCCTGTATAGGGATCATTTAAAGCTATCTAGATCTAGATATTGCTTCACTGGGGAGAAGCCCCATCCCTTGAAGTGTTCAGGGCCAGGATGAATGGAGCCTTGAGTAACCTGGTCTAGTATGTAACATCCTTGCCCATGGCAGGGGA